>JZSA01000672.1:0-180876 GCA_000956155.1 Cotesia vestalis
AAAAAAAAAACGTCCCGATAAGTCAATTTTTGGGAAAGTTATAGCAATTTAAGCCACACCGTCCATAATCTGCTGGATTTTTAATTTTTTCAAAATGTAAAGCAAAATTTTAAAAAAATTTTCTCGAATTTTTTATCACAAACCGACTGTATATCACTGTTTTACTTTTAAATAATCTAAAATTGCTCGAATGAGAAAATTGTTATGTAAATTAAATTCCTTTGGAAAAATAGGAAAAATCCGTATGTTTTTTTCACCGTGCAGAAATTGTTTTCTTGTAAAAACTGTATATACTATGCAATTGAAATTGCCATTTGGCCAGTGCCTTGGCATTAAATAAACAAAATCTAAATCTAAAATCTAAATATTTAAAACAAACTTTTTTTCTCATTTTGACGTTTCTCAGCCGACAAACGAGCATGTTCCAGAGCTTGATTTCGATACTCGCGTTTTTGTTCTTTACTTAAATTATTTTCAATAAGACTCGGCCAGTCTGTATCTATCTCGCTTTTTTTTAAGATCAGTACAGCCTGTGATTCTGACAAAGTACACTGACTTTCTTCTTCAATTATGCTTTTCCATAAAAATAACTCCAGTATAAAAGGCGGGTAGCTCATCTGTAAATAATTTATTTTATTAAAAAAAAATTTTAATTAATTTATATATTGTAGAGTAAATTTAAATACTGACCTTTACGTAGTTGTCAATCGCAAAAACATTAACATCTTTAGGACTACCTCTAATTGGCACTGATATTATTATTTCTTCGGCTGTTTGCCGCCAAGTGTAATCAGTTACTATTATAGGTGGCATTTTAATTAATTAAATTTATTAAATTTAATTAATTCAATTAACAAATTTATCGTAGGTATCAGAGAAATGTAGCAACTTTATTTGTTATTTATATAAATTTCTAGTTTACGAGCATGAAGTTATCGATCAAACATTGCATTAAAAGTTTCGATAGGTTACATGCATCTAGTTTAATATTAAATAATTTTAATATTTTTAATTTTCGTAAAATGCTTGTGTTGAATAAATCTATTTATTTATCTTTTTTAAATATTTTGGCCCAAGATTTGACACGCAAAATTATATATTTGTATAATTGCGTCGTAAAATAGTACTCCGTAGTTTTTTCGATAGAGCATAGATCCTGGATATAGAAAATTGTTGACAAAAAATTGTTTTTTTTAAAACTACCGGAGTGAAACCGCTGACAAAATTTCGTCACGCAATTTAAACATGTAAATAAAAACTTTAATAAAATGAGAATAAATGTGCGATTAATTGTCATAAAATAATCTATTGTGCGAACTTCAAATGTAATTTTTATAAATTTATACGATAATTTGTTAGTTGAGATAAAAATAGAAGATTATTTATTTAAAATTTGAAATGATATATGAGATAAATCTAGTTACTGTGAAAAACCCAATTAAATTTTGTAATATTTAGGTCTTAGATTAGATTAGATTAAATTTATTGTTCTCAAGAAATATATATAGTCTCTCCTATGTAGAAAAAATTATTTGAGTAGCAAGTACCTATAAAAACTTATCATAATCTAATACAACTTCCGAGTATTTATAATGAGTTAATGACTAATTAGTAAATTGTAAATTTTCAAATCTTTAAAGCTATTCATTGAAATGTTTAATTTTTATCAATGATACTAGAATTAACAAGCATCTGTCAATTTTTTGGATTTTTATAACAACTGAATTATGAAAAAATTTTAATAAAAAAATTCTACATCTATAAATTGAAAAGAATTGAAAGTGCAATTTTTTTAAAAGTATTTTTTCTTTTAAATATTGATGTTATTTTACTAAAAATTAACAAACTAAACTGCATTTAAAATTTTGTAAATTTATAACTTAAAAATTACAGTTTTTTATCTTTAGATCGCTTATTTTCTTGCTCGAGCATTCAAGATCCTCTGACAAAGAAAACTTTTAGAGTAAAAAAAAATAAATGTTGGGATAAAGAAACTCCAAAATTCATTAAGTTTTTTCTGGTGTAATAAAAAGTGTCATTTTTTTCTCATAAATCACGATCTTTGTCTTAAAAACATAAGGCCTGGAAAATATAAGAGTTTTTATTACGCTTACATTTTAAAAGCAGTTTTTGAAAAACATCTGTTGACTTTATTATGTGTAGGAGGTATATAGCGTGAGAATGATTTTTGAAACGTCTTAATGATTTGACAAAGAAGTTTTAATTATTTTTTTGTAAACAATTCATTTGAATTTAAGGAATCCGGATTCAATTAGGAGATTTTTCGATACATAGATTAATTAAATCTGAAAAATAAAATTGTTATATTTATTTATTTACATATCTATCGCATTACTTAAATTCTATTTTTCTACGTCGAAGTCTATGTTAATACTTTTGATAGCCATAAAAGTTGTTGAAAATAAAAATCATCGAAAACTATAAAGATTTTTAATAAAATATTATTTTTATAGTGGCTCTACTCTTATCTTGAGAATAGTCTAGAAAAACCCACAAAATGTTAATATTAAAAAAAAAAAAAAAAAACACGTTTCTACTATTATATCAAGTTCTATAATATTATACAAACGTCCCTTTTAAGTGGGATTTAGAGAAATATTTTCAAGGGTCTTTGTTTCGTCCCCTCTCTGCATACCAACAAACTGTATAAAATATCGGCGTGAGCTTCCTCAATTATCAGATCGAGTTGTTCCTCCAAAAAGAATACTTCTTGAGTTTTTTTTTGATAATATTTTTGTCCGCGTTGTAAAGTGAAAATGAAAATTCAAGCTATCGTTTTTTTGAGTTTCGTCGCATTTTGCGTAGAGGGTCGATTTACGGCTACTCATACTGCACACCCGCAAGTTCCAGATTCTGTTCGTCGGTATTTGGCACCAGAACTTGATTGCTTGTTAGAACGCCAACTTTGCAACAGTAATACTGAAATTACTAAACGTAAGTTGTAAAATTGAAAAATTTTTAATGATTACTTTGCAATTAGCAGTGATTTAAAAATTGTTTAAATTCTTATAAAAAATCGATTATTATAAAAAAAAATATTTTTTAAAACTCGCACTTAAAATTTTTAAAGTTTCTACATGTAGAATTTTTGGTAATTATTTACAAGTGGTAATAATTATTTACCATTACAATTTTCATTTTTTTGAACGAAATTTCTATTTGATTTTATTGAGATATTTTTTTTTTGAAAAATACATAAAAAAAATGAACGATTTAAAAAAAAAAGTTGATCACAAATTTTCAAAAAAATTTATAATTTTTTTTATAATTGTAATATTAATTTTAGAAAATTGTGATATTAAACTTTTTTTTTAATTGTTTGTTTTTGTATGTACTTTTCAAAAAAATATATATCAAAAACATCAAAAAAAGATAAGATATAAATTTTATCCAAAAATATGAGAGCCAAAATTTTTTCCAACTTTTGAAGGCAAAAAATCTATCGAAATCTTTTTTTTTCTTTCATCACATTTTTTATCATAAAGCGCGGTAAAAACAAGTAGAATAAAAAAAATTAAAAAATATTAATTAAAAAAAAATAATTTAATTAAATTTATTTTTATTTTTATTATTTTTAATTTAATTAAAAAGTATTAATTAATTTTTTACCTAGATATGGCCAAAAATAATTACCGAGTTTTTTTCATTGCAATAAATTATAATGAAAAAAATACAGCAAAAATTAAATTATTAATTGTTATAAAAAATCTAAAAAATTGCTAGATGTGTGGTAAATTCAGTATCATAATTTTTAATGCATTAGAAAAATTATTTTTAACAAAAAATGATCTTTTTTTTTTTTTTTATTCTTTACTTCAAATTTACAAATTGTTCATTATATTTTTTTTTTATATACTACAGATGCATTACCCAGTTATTTACAAGGCAACACGAGTCATTTCCTCATAAACCAGAGAATCAGAATAAATACAATCTTCCGCAACATTAAAGAATTCTACCCCAATGAGTGGAGAACTATCAAATCAAATTATGAAAGAACATTAGATTCAAGGCAAAAAACAGAATTGGATAACGCTTTGACTCGAAAAGTTTTCGCTGATTACCCAATTGATGATTTTACAAGAGAAGTCATGAGATGTTTCCTCGAAGATCAATGCAACTTAATAGTTCCTAATTTAAAAAGTAAGTTAATTTATAATTTTTTTCAACCTATCATTATTACTTATTTATTTTTATTCGTAAAATTTATGTGACTGATTATTTTTTTGCTCACAGTCAAGATGTACGAAATGGCTGCATATGGTCGGTGTTCCGAATGCACAGATAACACAATGGAATGGTTGTTTAACATTCAAAATAAGTTAGAGCAAGATCAGTCTGATAACTTTACGAAAGCTATAATTGCAAAAGAACGTACGTTCGAGAAAATTACTCAAGAAAAACGCATTTTCGACTGTCTGCAATATCCATCACAAACTGCTATTGATTGTATCCAAGCTGTTCTTTTACCACCAGTATAAGTTTTCATTTTAATTTTTATCCAGAAACTTACTCGTTACTAATATAAATGCATTTTTTTTATATTTTGTTTGCAATTGATAAAATATTTTTTACGTGTGTGTTATAAACAATCGAGTTTTTTTATTTTTTTTTTATAAATAATAAATTTTGTATCAGATTTTACTGAATAAATAAAAATTTAATCTAAAATAGTAATTTAATAATCTTTGTTATCAAACCTTACTTTAATAAAAATTATTTACTGTTTTTATTTTTTCTTAATAACTAACCGATATCAATAATAAATATAAATATAATACAGGATTAACAGGTGGAATAAATTTCCCAAAAATAATAAATTTGCATTAGAGCATTATTATTTATTACACCAATTGGTATATAATCTATTTTTAATAATTACTTTAACTCCACACAAGGCGTTATTACAGAGTATGACGTTACAATATAAAATACAAAAAATAAAAATTATTTTTTCTTTTAATATTATTACAATCAGATAAACATTAAATCGGAAAAAAATCTTTTAAAATAATTTTATTTTAAGCTTAACCTATCACGGCAGTTCCACATAATAAAAATTCTAGGTAAAAAAAAATTTTTACAACTTTCTGCTTAATTAGGAAAAAAAAAAATATCTTTCAGTATTACAAATTGCTGTTTCATATTTAAAACTATAACAGTTAAAAAATATTTACTATAGCTTCATTAAAATTACATTGTCAACAAATAAAATTTTTGTGTATTTGTTGATTTTCACAAAAAAATATAAAAATGATATGAACAGAGTTTGTGGATTTATAATTTTACAGTACTAATTATATTTTAATATTTAAACTTAGTACTAATACCTGATTTGTAATAAATATCAGGTTGATCCTATTACAAAGCATAGTTATTATTGTTATTATTAGTATTATTATTCTTATGTATTAGCTTAATCAATAAGCAATAGAAGATACGTTATTAGTAACGAATTTATCTACGCTCTCGATGTCTATGATGATGATCACGAGATGATCGATGATCGTTGTGACGACTGTGATGACGACTGCTGGATGTTCTCCACAAAAATTCATCGACACTGCGTTCGTAACTGCGTTTGTCAATAGTCGAACTTGGAGGGTTGTAAAGTGGTAGACCGTCGTAATAACGTGGTGGTGGTGGCGGTGGGGGTGGTGGAGGTAAAGCATCGTAAGGGTGAGAACTCGAGTATGGTGGCAACGGCGGTAATTGATGTTGCATTGTTCTCATATAATCTGCTACGTATGCTTCCGCAGCTGCTGCTATCCCTAAGCCTGATGGTCTGTATCCTCTGTAAGTGAATAACATATAAATGAAAAGTAGCAATTAAAAAAAAAAAAGTATTAATTAGTGAGTTAATTCATTTTATAAAAATTTTACGAACTTAGAATAAGGAGAGTCACGATTAAACCAGTTCGGATAGCGGTGATTGTAATCTCCTCGGTCTGGGCCATATCCGCTTCTAGCGAGCGAAGCAAGACGTGATCTTGAAGTTAAAAAAAGTCGTCGACCGCCTCGGGCATTTCCACGAGTACGTAAAAACCGCGTTGTCATCACAGGACGACCATTACGGATTCTACGAGGCGATTTAACAACATTTTTAGCTGCTTCCTTGGCCTTGCGTAATATCGGAGTCATTTCGATGCCCTCGTCTTCTGGAAAAAGTCTGCAGAGTTCTTCAGCGATGCGTGGTTCTATTTCCTGGCCATCTCGGCCTATTTTCACTTGTTTTCCATCATTCCAAGGATTGTAAAGATGAAGAGTCGACGTGAATGGTAATTCTTTTCTGCACACCCAGTCTACTTCGAATACGCCGCCGAGGGCTTTTGCTGACAATCCTGGTGGTAATACCTAAAAGAATTATTGTGTAATAACTATGCGAAAGATTCACTTACAATAAATATAAATCTTTTAATTGTAGAGCATTAAAAAATTATATGTGGTTGAAATTAAAGGAAGTAGTCTTTATTTCCCAAATTTTTACCCATTGTATTGACGGACAATCCCTCCGAGATTCAGTACTGAGTCTCGCGAAACCAGCAAATTTACCCGATTCCTTAACTGAAAAAATCAACAAAACATTTCTTGCTTCCTTGTAAGCTTGATTGAGATTGGCTTCATTTTGCGGTAGCGTACTCCACACTCCTTTAGCTTTAGACAGAGTCACATTCTCTGCATTATTAGATTTTATAATAAAAAATCTAGACAAAAATAACAAAAATTAATAAAAATAATCCATTTATAAATGAGTGATTCTCTGTAAGGATGTTTTTTGCTGTCCCGGGCATTTTTTTATTAGAAAAATTGTTATTTTGTTACTAAAAAAAGTTTATTACAAGAGTAAAAAAATATTTCTATTTGGATGATTGAAAACTAATATGAAATAAATTTTGGTTTTTTTGTTATAAATTCGTAAACCACCGAAATAAGTCCCCTAGGCTGTTCTTTTCCCAAAATTGAAACTTTAAGATTAAATTTCAAGTTGTTCGTCTATAATATATAATTTTGTCCATAATGTTTATAAACTTAATTAGTTAACTAACAATTGTCTTCAATAAAAAGTATGAAAAATTCATTTGTTTCATTAAACCAAAGTTTGTCCTCGGCATTTTAAAAACAGTCCCCTGCCAGAAGTTCAAAGCCAAAAAAAAGTCCAGCGTACTATTTTATGTTCTGTAGGGTTTATTAGGACCTAACTAATCTTGAATTAATAACCGTAGGGCTGTTAGCGCTTTATCGCCATTTTATTTAGTATCAAAACATCGTTTGTACTGGAAACATGTATCTGGGCCACAAGATACTCAGTCCCCTGGTAACTATTTTTATTTATAAAATTGGATCCATAAGTCTTAATATTATACTAATTAATGTAAATATTCATTGAGAACTTGAAAAGTTGAATGCATTGAAATGGTTTGCTTGATTTTTCTCAATTTGATTAAAAAAACAGTCTCCTGTCATGTTATATGGGAATGATACACAAATATCGAAAAAAAAAATTCAATTGGTTGTATGTTAATTATCTTAATTAAAATTATGATAATTTTTTTTCTAATAAAATTAAAAATAATTTGATCGGACAATTTTGCATAGATTTGAGACGTCCTTACAGAGAGTCACCCAAATACCTAGCACTATCTTAGCAAAATAGCTACCTGGCATCTCTAAACAAGTAATTAAGTTTAGTAATATAATCATAATTTTTGGTAGTTGCTTTACTATCCTTAGATCTTGCTCGCTTGCTATCTGGACTCGATGACTTGGAATCTCTAGACTGCTTACGCTTGCCTCGGCTTCGCCGATTTCGTTTATTATCCCCCCGGGAAGACTTCGTAGACACAGAACTGATACTGGGCTGGCTTGAGTCTGAGTCCGAGGAACTCGACGATACCTCGCTTCGTGTGTCATAAGTTTCGTCAGCTCCAATCTTCAATTCATCCCCAATATCATTTTCTCCGCTGCTCAAATTCAAATTATCTCCGTCGTGGGTGTTGTCCATCTTTAAAAACTCAGTTTATATCAAACAGTGATATTTATTTCAATTCCAATTGCAGAAGTGTCCACTGATTACAGATCCTGATTCATCTGCATCAATTTCTCAACCAGGCCTTATATCAGCTGCTGATAAATACACTCTGTAAATAAATATTTTAAAAAACATGAATTATTTTATTATTTACTCAAAACCATCAATTATATTTTATAAATTTATTTGATCATATCGCATAGGAAATAACTATTCTTATTCAATCTCTGCATTATTAAGTATTTATTATTGTTGATTAATGATAAATATTATGAATGTGTTATAACTTTTGATACAAAATAATAATATTAATTTAGCAGCAATTCCATTATAATTATTAATAATGTTAATTGTTTTTTGTTATGTACAACTTGGTGATTTTAATAAAATAAAATCATTTATAAAAAGTAATGATGTTCCATACTTCTGACAGGGTTTTAATAGTTCCATACTATTCACTAAATAAGTGCACCATAGCTGCTGATTTATAAGACTACTTGATATTATAAACATATTTATTATTATTATTATTATTATTCAAGGCCACTTGCGTGGTGAGCCACGTTACGTATATTTTTTATCGATGCAGTTCAAAATAAAATATAATCATATCATATACTTTTTTTTTTTACATATTATATTCATATATATTTAATAAAACAACACTAAGTCCTCTTAAAGCTTTGAATAATTGTAAAATGTAATTAATTATTTTATAAATAATATTTTGTTGCAAATCTAATCAAGTCTTTAATTCTAATTAAATAAATTCCTAACAAAAGTTCATAAGTGCTAATTCGAGGGATTTTTGGGTCTTTAGTTATTTATAATTATCAAATTATCAATGTAATTTTATAATAGATCTTTTATAAATATTTCAATAAGATGATCTGGCTATCTTGGACACCACTTGATAAATCCGCGTCCTTCTTCCTGCATATATTTAATTTAATTTCTCCTTTATTATATTTATTAAAAATTTTTCGTTCAATCAAAATATACAACAATGACAGTAGAATAAGTTCGTGCTTTGTTTGCAAACAATAACAACAACAACAACAACAACAACAACATAAGTCCAGTAACTGAGAACGAAGCCTCTTTTTATATGATGTGGCTTCTTGCCCTCTCACACTTACGTTTACACTTCTATTCTGTAAGTACGTTCTTTTTTTTTTATTATTTTCTTCACTACTAAAAACTACCACTTTCCACCTCACCAACTTAGCGTTTCCCGAGAGATTATTGCTACCATCCAACAAACGAAAAATGCTATTGCAACACGTATTTTATAATACTCATTATTCGTGATCACTACCGATGACTCCAATAATCTATAAACTTATTTTGTGAGATTTAACGATTTATTTATTAGATAAATAAAATATTAATTGATTAAAATTTGTTAAATTTTGTTTAAATTATAAAAATGTCGAAAATTATCATGAATTTATTTCTTTAATTCACTCCACTATTGTCTTTGTAAACCAGAATAAGCCAGAAAGCGAGAGAGAAGCATCTTCGATGGTGCATAATATGTCCAGTGGGGGCTCACAGTGACTATTTTTTCAAATAGTTTTCTTAGGTTGGTATAAACGTTAACAGTGTGAGGACAGTAATGTCTGGATTCGTATGTCAATATTTTTTATAACAATTTTATTATATGAATTAACATTAAATGTTTAAATAAATTAAATATTTAAATTGTAGAAATATAAAAAATTATAGACTAAAGTTTGTTTTAACTTCTACCACTGTTATTTCATTTCAGAGCGCGAAATTTAATGACACTGAAGTTGACAGATATTAAAATTTTTTTTTAGAATTTTATAGCAATTTAATTATTATAAAAAAATATTATTAAAAAGTTTTACATGTGAAAAATAATAAAAATTACAAGTGAAAATTTTTAGAAGCATGTTTTTATTGTAATTGATCTGTTAAAAAAATTTTTAAAATTGACAGCTGATCACTAACTTCAGTATGATGGAATTTGAATTTTCTAATGCGAAAAGTAGTAGGTAATTTGAATGACATTAAAGTTAGCTGTCACTTGATAATTTTTTAATTTTCTTTAACAAAAAAATTTGTTCTAAAAAATCGCATTTTTAATTTATTAAAATTTCTACTAGTCCATTTTTCTAATAATTTTTTTTTTGCCATAATTTATTTGTTGTAAAATTCTTAAAATTATTAAATACATGCTAAATGAATTTTCATAAAAAACCAGTATTAAAAATTTTAATAATTCTTTTCTAAATTCTTTCTATAAAAAAAAACTATTGAGTATTATTAATTAACAGTCACAAAAATAAATAATTGTAATAAAGTCAAAAATGTTATTGTCAATGTAAGTATATATCAAATAAAACATCGTTTGTAATTAGAATTTACGTACTTATAAAAACAATAATTTTCTGGTATCAGCTGTTTACAAATAAAAATAGTATTACAATAAAAAGCCCGTGTAAAAAATTTTTAATACTTAACTAAAGCGTTAATAAATATTACTTCTCAACATAAAAATTTTTTTATAGTTTATTAGCAAAAAGGATCCATTAAAATTTATGATACTGAAGTTAGCTCTCAGCTGTCACTTTTAAAAATTTTTAACAAATTAATCATAATAAAAAAATGCTTCCAAAAATTCTCACTTGCAATTTTTCTTAATTTTCACATGTGTAATTTTTCTTAATTTTCACATGTGTAATTTTTCAATTAAATTTTTTTCATAATAATTTAATTGCTATAAAATTCTAAAAAAATTTTCAATGTCTGTCAACTTCAGTGTCATTAAAATTTTTTATTTACGCGGGAAATTTGAAAATCCTCCAATAAAGTAAGTAGTTTAAATATTATAATTATCGTATTTAAAATTAAGCATAATTATTGTAAAATTTTGATTTTATAATAATTAATGTTAAATATTTAACAAAATTAATTACTTAGTAACAACTAGTAAATAAAAAAAAGTCATGAATTTTTTATTAAACCACCCAGGCAGCCATTTTGTATAATTACGCCATCTGTAAGTATAGGAAGAAATTAAAAATAAAACCATCTTGTCTCATTCATTTTTCATAGGTTGTTGACACGGGCTTACTGCCTTCCAGCCGGTTGTGTGAAGGTGTGTTTTTTGCTCGGCGAAAACGCGTAGCCGCAATTATTTATTAAAAAGTAATTGGTAGTGTAGCCGGTGTGATACTTAACGTCCTGGTAAATATATTTAAATAACCTCTTAAAGGTTTAACTCTCTCTATACTGTGAATTTACTATCAAATCAGGTTGACAATAAATAAATTCGGCTTAAACATCAGCGTCTGTCACACAACACAATCGTGTGAAAAAAGAGCACGGGCGATTGTGGTGTACTAATATACACATACACATCACACATTAACGCACATGAAGAATGACGGGTAAAGAAAAAGATGGATAGATAGATCGAGTAAAATAAAGTAATGTACGTACTCTATACTCCGTACACAAGTACCTAAGTACGTACTTTAACAAGAGTGAGCGAGTGAACGATAGTAGCCAGTAAAAAGTTTAAGAAGAAGACAACGTTGTCCAGAAGTTTAAGATAAAGAAAACGATAGATTGTATGTTTTAGTGTCACGGCATTCTCTCTCTCTTATTACTCACACCGATCAACACTCGTGTAAATTTTTATTTCGTAAATATCTATTAATATATTCAATTTCAATAAATATATTTTACTTATTTATACTTGTATGTTGTGTTCATAGTTTGCATACATGTAACATAAGACAACGTGTAAAAAATTTTTTGTTGATATTTTTAAATTTAAACAGGTAAACTCAAGACTGTCATCAGAATGTCTCAGTAAGCTGAAACTGTAGTAACTGATACGCGAAGAATTTGTAAAAAAATCTAAACCTCGAGGACGGTGGTCTTAAAATATTTATTCAATTCAACTAGACTCCGGAAGCGGTGACAAATCGTCTCCGACGTTTAACGCCGGAGAAATGCTTTTCTGCACATGGTGACATCGCTGGTAAGAAAATTTATTATTATTATTATCATCATATATTTTTTATTTTTATTTTCGTTACGTTGCTTCAACATTAATATTTATATAAATATTACATATCCCTATAGGACTTTCTATTTAATATATTTAGAATATATAATATATATAACATGTATAATTATTTAATGCTTCGTTGCACACGTACACGACCATCTCCTTTGTTCCTCCTCAACAACTGTGACTTCATATGTTACTCCAAGTGCTCGGTAACTCGAATAAGGCCGAAAAAAAAATGATCAAGAACGAGGAAAATGTTTAAAATTTGTTCACATGTTCTAACAGTTAACTACGGGTTTTTACGAGTAGCAAGTTGAAACCAAACCATCCACTGATTTATATCTCTCATATTCTTAATTTTTTATTCTTAACAAGTTGAGTCTTAGTTGTTTTGTTTTTTACTTGACTTATTTTGTTAAATTAAACGCGGCCTTGAATTTAACGGTCAATGGCCCGCACTGTCACCATTGGAATGCTATGTATATTTGCATAATTACAATTGTCTAATCTTGGTAATTAGTATCATTTTTTTTCGACTCTAATCAGACATGTAGCTTTCACAAGTCATTATCATTATGATAATCATAGTCAAAGACGTAGTTAGTCATGATAATAATAATAATAATAATAATAATAATAATCATCATAATCATAATCATGATGAATAATGTAAAGCATACATACACAATTTGTACTATTTTAAAATTGTTACATTTATATTTCCCCTCTCTTTATTGACTGTGTATATATTATATTATAAATACATAAATTTATTCGTGGCTGTTGTGAATTTTACGATTTGAATTACGATAAAGAAAAAATAATTACCTGGGCTGGGACAGTTATTGCTGATAAGCACTCGATAAATAATACGAGAAGAATAAACTTGTGATAATTTTAGTGGTATTGATGATTGATAGCGAGCTAGCGTGTTGTTAAAATCATAATTATAAAATATAAATAATAAGTTAATTAATTAGATAGTTGATTCAGTAATTAGATAATAAAATAAGTTGTACTTATAATAATGAAAGTATTTAAATAGATTATCGATATTCACTGGAAATTTCACGCATATTAAATCTAATGTATTTAATTAGATCTTTATAAGGAATAAATTACACAGTTGTTTAGTATTCAGATCAGCGACCAAGAAAAGACTCGTGAAGGTATTTTTTCATTGTTTAAATCTACAAGTAATTCAGTCTTTATTTATTACAGTTTTGTGTATATAAAACCTCCGGTTAATTATCATACATTTATTTATTTACACGCTTAGTATTTATATTTAAATTATCGAATTGAATAATTGTTTTTTTTTTTTTTTTTTCTTTCAAAAGTTAGTTAATTTTTAATTCCATCGATTTTAAAGGAAATCATCTGGAAAGTCATGAGTATTCATAAAAAATTATTTTCATATTAAAGCTCATAAAATTATTATTAAAAATCGATTGAAGTTTTAAATGAAAGTAAGAGCTGGTGATGATCTGGAAAATTTAGTAATAGCTCTTTATGCTTTCAAGATTATTGGTAATTTCTAGAATAAATTTCAGTCACCGCTTTCCATATTATATTTGAAAATTTCTCTTTTAAAATAAAACTTAATTTCAATAATAAATTACTCTTAAAAGTCGATGAAATTTTAAAGACTGTCAGTAATTGATGATGACTTGTTCTTATTATTTACACTTTTTTAATGAATCGTAATTTCGCTTTTTAGCTCCGGGATTTTAATTATCTAGTCTAGAGTGTAGAGTGCAATCTATTAGGCGTCTGACGGGCGAATTAGCAAAAGAGCAGTAGATGATGATAAAGACAGTAGTTTGAGTGGTATATATATTAGGATGGTAGTTGTGATAATGTATGAATATATATCTATATGTATGGAAAAGGATATTACGGGGAAAATGAGACAAAAAAAGCCGGTAATAGAGAAAACGAGAGTAGAGAATAGGAAATTTCAGTTTAGTCTTCCTGGCTCTTCGGGGCTGGTGGATTGTAGCGCTCGCTCAAGTTCAGACACACAAACCAGGATTCAAGTATTGATTGCAGGAGAAGCACAGCCTGATAGAGTAGAGTGGTGTGCGGTGAAACGGTGAACGGTGGATGGTGGATGAAGGAGTGTAGTAAAATATAGGAGTACAGTAGAATAGAGAGAATGTATAGAATGATCAGTACCGAGAGACAGAGTCGAGTATAACAGTTAAGTCCAGACTACAGGCTACCGGCTTCGTCACGTGTACGTGTTAATACACACCTAGATTTTTATTTCATTTTAATCCTCTTTTTCCAATGTAACGCTGTTTTTATTATTTTAGAGATTAGAGATCCTTTCCTCATTCTTGTATTTTGTATCATATCTGAGCTAGTTGATTTTTTCTTTAAAATCGTTACACAGTATTTGTAAGTCTGTAAGTTACTTTTCCCTTGAGCTACTTTTTTTTCACTAGTCAGATGCCTTAAACCGGCCTCTCACTCACTCATTTCTTTGGTGTTTATCGAGAATATTAATAGACTAGTGTATGGTACGATCAATAAATAACGCAATCAGCACGTGCACGAAAGAACTATAAAAGCATGCACTTAACAGTGTATCATGATTTTTTTTTTTTATAAAAATTAAATTTTTCAATTCAGGAGCTGAAAAATTCAATTTGAAATTTTGTTATCATTAAAATTTTTTTTTTTTTAATTTTCTTGCTAAGTATTTTAATTGGCTTTGGTAGAGTGAAAGTAGATATTTTTGAAAAATGTAAAAAAAAAAAATCATGACAATAGAACTGGACAGTTGAGGAGGAATCCAGGTATGGTCGATACCCTGCGTTATCTCTCCCTCTCCATCGTATTTCGGAAGTTGCTCCTATCGGCGATACGTTTACAACGTGTCATAAAAAGTATCACGAGATCGTATAACCAGCAGAGACTCGAGAAGAAGACGAAGGAGGTGGAGGCGGATGCAGAGACAGAGACTGAGACGGAGACCGATGACGCAAAAGGATTAGATGTAAAGCTAAAGAAGAAGCTGAAGAGAATGACAACGATTGAGGAAAAAAAACGGGTCGCCGGGTCCAAGGTGTCGGCGATTGCGAATATATTCCAGTCAAAGCCACAGCACGAGGGACTTGCCCATCATCATCGACCCACGACAATTCATCCGGAGGGTGGATTCAAGGAGCCACCGGCGCCTCTCTCTGATTCTCCAACTCAAGTGACTGTTGTTAGGACTGAGAGCCATGTCGCGAGGTTTAACAATGCACGAGCTTTGTTTGAAAAGCTTGGTGAGGAAAACAAGACCAATCGACCGTGAGTAATATTTTACATTGAAACTATTTTTAAAAAAAGTATAAAATTACTCTTGATATTATTATTATTATTTATTTATTTATTTTCATTCATTTCTGAGATACCAGTATGGTGATTAGATTATTCATGTCGATGCCCTAATTTCAAAATATCGTAATCCGGGAAAAATTAATCTAATAAGAGATACTAGAAGTTGATTAATTTATCATTTTAATAAGAGATATGACATTTAGTAGAACTAGTTTTTAAAAATAATTAATTAATGTGGTTTTTATCAAAATAAATCTAAATTGTAATAGCGACCGATAACTGTCGTAAAAAAGTCTATGTTCCTAATTTTGTGGATTACGAAATTTGAAACTAGGCGCCCAAGTTTTTTTTTTAGATCACAGTTAAAAAAAAAAAATTATTTTATTCCTTGTCGGATATTTTTTTGATGTTTTAATTTGAATCAACATAATTTAAAGTCGCATCTTAAACAGGAAGAGGAAAGAAATATTTATTGTCGAAATGTCGCGATAAGGAGCGTCAAAAGTCATTTTTTCATCCTATATTACTTTTTATTTCTTGAATTTATATTATTTAAGCTAACAAAATTCACATTATTAAAACAACTTGTTTGTTAATTGCTAATAAGTATCTTGCTTCGTACTATGACACATTTTACCGTCACAAATGTCGAGTCGTACATTTGTGTCAATATTTCTAAATTGAATTTGAAGAAAAAAAAATATCGACAATTTGCATTTTAATACGACATATAGACAGGTGTAATTATGAATCATTTAAAAATGGGTTTTTGTTGCTGAGATAAATGTTTTTAAAAATCAAAATTTTTTTCATTAATTTTTATAAACAATAATTTAATTAATATGAATAATTGAAATTTTATTAAAATATAATTGCTACTATTACGTTTGAGAAATTTTAACCTAATTATTTACATTAAAGTTGGTAAAAATAAATTTTATTAATCAATAATTTTTTTTCAGAGTTACAAAACCAACAAATTTTCATGGATTAAGATCAAGATCTAGTTCAGCAAATTCTGGATCAGGCTGTACATCACCAGCACGATCACCGCGTCCCACATCACCTTCGCCACCTGGCAGTTGTCGTGATCATTTAAGTAATTGGAGTGCCAGTGTACCGGCATTAAATGCCGAGCGTCACTTCGAAAATGGGCATCATGCCGTGGATAATCACAATGCTGCTCAGCGAATCAAGCCACGTGTCGGAGTCGCGTCAAAATTCGAAAAGAATTTTCATGGCAAAGAAAATCGGCGTGACGAGAAACAACTAGCAGAGAAACCGGAGAAACCGGAAAGACGGTTAAATTCTAAGGAACTGATTGAGAAACAAAAAAATTGGACGAGTCATTTCTCTAAAACACGACCTAGTCGTTATAATTCTGACCCAAATAGATCTATCGTACAGACCTCGATACAAAATCAAAATTCAAAGAGACTGATTGGTGATAACACTGTTGACCCATCAATAGAGTCGGATTATCAGGAAATTGACTTTAAAAAATCCCCGGAACCATGTCCTGCCACGAGATCTGCAAGTTTTTGCACGTCAAGACCTTCACCGGCAATGTCACCACCACCACCGTTACCGCCTACACGGAATTCGTCAGCCGTGAAGAAAGAGCGACCCGTGAGCTTCGCTGCTACGAGTCCCACGGGATCAGATTCGCCCGTGAGCCCAGAGTACGCTACAGTAAACAAATCTTTCGACACGTCACCGACTATCCCTGAGTACGCGGTCGTACAGAAGGGAGTTAATGCTAAGCAGCCACCCAAGTCTAACGAACCAATGCCTGAGTATGCGACGGTACAAAAACCATTGGGAGCTAAGAAAATAGTTTTAGACACATCGTCTAAATTGACTCCTAAAGACAACTGTAAGGAAGTCAGCAGTCCTTTATCGAGGAGTATCAATTCTAGTCCTACACGTCAACCTCTTCCATGTCCTCGAGAGTTGTCTAAAGAATCTTCTTCATCGAGTCCCGAACATGATGAAGAAATTGGGAACCAAAAGCACGATCTGTTGGAAGTTGACGATTACCCGATTCTTCCGGCGAGTCCTCTGCGTGCTCCACCGAAAACATCCGAATGGCGGAATGTATGGCTTGCTAAAAATGAAGAGATTCTCAAGAATGTTGCCGAATTAAAGCCGACAATTACAACAACAACAACAACAACAACAACATCATCAACAACAACAACAACGGTAACAACAGCAATTGCCGCTGAGATAATTGAACGCACAAGTTCTCGACCGGACTGGGCGAAACCTCATACCGAAATTGCCGAGTCAAAGCGTGCCAGGTCACCGGAAAATGAATTACGTCCACCATCAGCGACCGATAGCGCTTCGTCAAGTATGAGTTCACCCAGTTCACCATCCAAAGATAGCAAAGAAGAGAAAGCTGAGAAAGAATTACCGGAAAAGCTTCAATATGGTAATTAAGTATTTTTATTTATTTAAGTTTTATTAATATAACAGTTAAAAATTATTCAAAGGAGTATTACTAATTTATTATTATTAATAGAGATGCAGAATGAGAATTACGACATGTAATTAAATTTATTGTTGTTAAGCAGAAAAGTGATTAAGAGTTTATCTGTGAATGACACCCACGCAAAAGTTCAATGGCAATGGATTTAATCTAAAAATACTATGTCTCGACTGTTGGTCGTCGCGTTTACCACCACCTCGTGTGACTTAAACTTTTTTGGACGCGTGCCAGTTTAAAATTTACCGAGTAGAGAGAAGGTAAAAGTTAAATATCCGAATAAACCATTACGTACACTCTCTATATGATTTTCATGTTCATAGATTTGAAAAACTTTCCCCTTCTCTGTAATAATTATAATAATAATAATTATTATAATAATAATAATAATAATAATAATAATAATAATAATAATAATAATAATAACTGTTTTTTAGTATTTATACAGTATTTTTTAGGATACTCACTCGCGATCCATTATTTTTTTTTTCTTCCTCTTCTATCATAATCATCTTTATCCTCATCTTCATCTTGATCTCTAGCTTCTTCACTACCACTACCACTACCACCTTATTCTTGTCTCAGTACATCCTATTCGTTGGTGGGTCCTCCGTAATTTCGTTTTCGCCGGGGGATATATTATTTATAGAAATTAGTGTATGCGCACGTTCGGCGGTATCATCGGTACACGGGTCCGCGTGTATTTTTTACGTCGCGCTTTCACTCGTTAACTCGTTCGCGCGTTGACCGTCAAAGGCAAACGCATTACGCGTATCTAACGTGTTAAAGTACCCTCGAGTGAGCACACTGTGAAACGATCGACAACTACAGATTACTTTAATGGTGTTGAGAAGATAATTCAATGATTTAAATCTTGAATGTTAGAGAGCTTAGCTTTAAAAGCTTGTACGATGATACTTGTAGACTCACTGAGTGCTTTACTATTTTTAAATGTATTATTAGTTTTAGTTTCTTCGTCTACATCTGCCTCTTTTTATTCTTATTATTTTAATATATTAATCTCTCATATTTTAAAACTTCGGTAGTATTTTTATATTAAAATAAAAACAAACAAACTTGAATTAAATGGGTCTCTAAATAACATAGCAAATAGTTGGTTATTAAAAAGAGTTAGGTAATTGTTCATTAAAACGGCGCGACGAAATAATTATTGGCGACCTCGCAGAACCATATGCCTTCGTCTCTTCTGCATCGACTGTCGAGGTAGCATTATAAAACTATATTAATAATTTCCAATAATAAATAAATTATAAATATAAACATAATATAAATCTTTAAACTCTCTCACTTTTTCTCTCATGCTCTCCAATATTTTTATTTTTATTTTTATAATTTCAAGGACGCAACAGCTATGACCTGGAGACGGAGGCTAATGACAAACCAAGTGTCTACACAGAGGTGGTACGTGATGAGGAGGAAGAAGAGGAAGAGGTAGGAAGTGCAGAGAAATTTGTAGAGACTGATGCTGCAACTGTTGTACGGCGGTCTCATGTGAGGATGGATCTACCCGCCGCCGGGTTGGGGCAACGTCCACCCTCTGTAATCAGTTCTGATCAAGAGTTTCCACCGTTAGAGCATAAGGATATACCAGTACCATCACCCTATGCAAAACGCTTACAGCAACAGCAGCAGCAGCAACAGCAGCAGCAAGATAATAAACCACAGCCGCAACCAAAACCAGAATTACTTCACCAGAGTGTTAAATTAAATACCGAGCAAAAAGATAAATCAAAATTCAGTGCAGAGGCTAATTCTGTGGTGATTGAAGAACAGCCGGCACGCAAAACATCGTCGCGTGTTATTAGTGTTAAAAATGCTTTAGAAAAAGAAAAACAATTTTTGAATGAAAAACAGTGCCAAAAAACTATTTCAAACGCTAAAAATGATCAAATAAAAATGTCGATGAGAGAAAAAGAAAAATTAGTTGCAGCCATGGGAGCTAATAAAGATGATGTTATTGTTGTTGAGAAACGCTCTAGTTTTGTCGAACTTGAAAAGCCAATAAATCAATCCTCAAGTCTTTCCGCCAATCAATTTACTAGTAATTCATCTGACCGAGTTGATAGTAGCAAAGTTGATAGTAAAATACATAATATTTCTATGAAAAATAATAATTCATTGACCAATACTTGTTCAAATGTTGGTTCTGCAGCGGCAAGTGTTGATGTTACTGATAAAGTGTCACTCGCTGAAGATGCCGAGCAAATACAAACAACGTGGGAACTTGAGAAACAGAAGGCCGATCAATTGGCAGCATTGAGATCCGTTGAAATAAATAATGATCAGACAGTATCTAAAGTATCAATTAAAACTCATTCACTTGTATCGGCGGTGGTTGCTCAATTTCAATCTAAAGATAATATTATTAATAATACTACTACTTCTATTACTGATATTCATAAACATGAATCGGAGAATAGTCTTAATGAAGACACTGATTCAAGTGAATCTAAGACTGTCACTAATTTGGACGAGAAAAAACATCACACGCCAGAATTAATTAACACTAATCAAGTGAATAATAAAAAGTTTGAAACTCCAGTAACAAAAGGTGTCCCATCAGCGTCAAATATTGTGACACCAGACACAATGACGGCTGATGAAGCGGAAAATCTTTTGAGTTCGCGAATACTTGAAAAAAAAATCCGTCAAGGATCTGCGTTATTGTCAGATGAGGAAGCACAGGAAATAGCCAGGTTACTGTCTCCAGCGGCAGTTGATCCGTCTGCGGTAACTAGTGCTCCTGAAGAAAAAATAATAGAAAAAGAGAAGGAAAAAGAGCCAGAACGAGAAAGAGATAATAAAGAAAAAGAAGATTTGGATAACACACCGGACTGGTTGTCAGACGTACTATCGGCACCAGATACTAGTTTAATTAATAGTACTGCTCAGGACTACAGTTTTTCGCAACGCTCGCGCAGTGATTTGACAATAGACTCACTGACGGAAAGTCAAATTGGTTCTGTAACTGGCAGCGAAAGTGGGCTTCTCGGTTCTGTTAGCAGTTTGAATGACACTCATGAGGCTAATGATGACACGGAGACTGAACAGCGTGACGAAGTGACACCAGTGCCAGGTAGAATAATCCTTGTAGAAGATGGAAAGCATTTTTATGAGGATGGACACTTTTGGATGGAAGTTGAAGGCCTCCCGGATTCAGACGACGAAGACTTGGGACCAGTTGCTGTTAAAAAGAGTGGTAAGGTTTCGTTTGACACACGTCCGATGCGAATATATTCGACGCATTCTGTCAATGAGTATGATCGTCGTAACGAGGATGTCGATCCCGTGGCTGCTAGTGCTGAGTACGAGTTGGAAAAACGTGTTGAAAAGATGGAGGTAAGCTTTTAGATGATACATATATTGGTATAATATACATGTTGATACCCCACATTCTAATATGTCGTATCCCACAAAATTTGATAACTTGACTTTTTTTAAAAAATAAAATAATAATATTATGCATGTCATTACAAATTTAAGAGTCAAATTGTATAATAGCTAGTTTTGCCTAAATATTTTCATATTTAATCAATGTTAAAAATGAATCGATTTTACCGCCTGCTTTGAAATTTTCTAAATGTAGAATATGACTTATTTGAACGTGAGTATCGATATATACATTAATATAAGGTAAAAGCCCTAATTATTGACAGGGGTCTAAATATTGATGACCTAAATTATTTTTAAATATATTTAATCATTTGTAATAAGAATAACTATCATATAAATGTTTATTAAATTCTAATTAATTAAAAAATTGAAAAAAATTACTGTCAGTTCAAAATATTAAATATTAAATATTAAAAAAAAAATAAAGTTAGAACCAGCTCATCAAACCAGTTTATGAATGTTTATCTTCTTAACAACTTTGGTTAAAAAAGCATTTTTTTTAAATGCCAAGTTTAAATTAATTTCTTCGTCTAATAATATGATCTTTTTTTTTTTTTTAATTAACAATATATGAAAAATTTATAAAATTGAGTAATCGAAATTAATTGTATGCTTTATAATATTTAAATAATGGATGTCAATAATTAGTTCATAATTTTTAAGTTTTTGATAAAATGTTCCCGATGATGGTTTATCCTTGCTCGCAAAATTTTTCTTGACGACAACACCGGCCACCTTGAAATGAACCCGAGGTTCTTTTGAGGTGCTGAGGGAATATTGAAATCACTTTATCATTTTTAAGTAAAGCCATTAATAGTGAGTTTATTAAAAAAAAAAAAAAAATTTTAGGTGTTTCCAGTTGAATTAATGAAAGGTCCAGAGGGTCTTGGCTTGAGCATAATCGGTATGGGTGTAGGTGCCGATGCAGGTCTTGAAAAACTCGGTATATTTGTGAAGACAATCACGGAAAAAGGTGCAGCTGCACGCGAGGGAAGAATACAAGTAAACGATCAGATCGTTGAGGTTGACGGTAAATCATTAGTCGGCGTAACGCAAGCATATGCTGCCAAAGTACTGAGGAATACATCAGGTTTAGTTCGGTTTGTTATCGGCCGAGAGCGAGATCCTAAAAATTCTGAAGTTGCCATGTTAATACGACAAAGTCTCCAGGCGGATTTGGAGCGCGAGCAAGCTAATAATGCTACCAACAGGTAACGTAAGCCTTATTTTAGTTTATTTTCTTTAAATTTGTCATAAAAATAATCTTAAATTATTCTTGCAGAAGACTGAATTTCTCAGACGCGTCACCAGAAGGTCCTCAAAGAGAAGAACATACGCCTGACAGCACCAACAGAGCAGGAGGAATACCTGGTTCTCCGACGATGTCTTCTTGCTCGGAAGGCGAGCCACCTCACAGCCCAATAGAGAGTTATCTTTCTCCATCAAACAGAAGTCGTTCGCCGATTATCAGCTCTTCTGTAGGACACGCTACCACTCAAAATGATGTGGAAAGCCTGCGAGTTCTTCTACAAGAGGTATTTTTCTAATTTTTCAGACAATCGAATGCAAATAAATATTCAATGTGATTTAAGTTCATTATTAGTTTTTTTATTTTACTATTCAGTAGATTCATTGAGCTTTTATTGTGAATATTTTATACTTTGTATGTTATTATTTAGTATAAAGACAATAGCCATAATCACTAGTGAAAATTACTTAGTAATTAGTATAGTATATAGGTACACATAGCTGCACATGACTTATTTTTATTTTCCGTCAATAGTAAACGTAATTTATTTTATTTTATTTTATTTTCAACGAATGGTTACGCGATATTAGTTTATCTCGGGTTTTTGCTTATGCATTTGTGTGTGTTGTTGGTTGCTTGCAGACTCAATCTAAACTATCGATTGCCAATGAAGAAGTGGAAACGCTCAAGGCTAAGGTAAAGTTTAATCATCTTTCATTTACACTTTCTCTTTATTTATATTTTCCTCACATTTTTTCTTTTTTCATTAAATTATAAGAGTAGTTGTTTGATTTATTTGTTTTATAAATTATTTATTTAAAAAAAAAAAAAAAATTGACGTAATAAATTATTTAGCTGGTAGAGTTGGAGAATAGCGGAGCTGGTAGTGAAGAATATGCTGCAAAATTACGAGAATCGAGATTAAGACTGCATGAATCCGAAAGAGCACTCGGTACCACCCGACAAGAGTTATCGGCAGCTCGAGAAATGTTGTCGCAGTCCACAACACAGACGACGACGTTCCAGCAAAAATATGCAAGGGCTAAACGATTGGCGCGAGAGTTGAGAACTGATATTGCTGCGAGAGATGAATTTTATCAGCAATTACTTCAAGAGAAAGATACCGAATATAATGCGCTTGTCAAAACTCTCAAAGATCGGGTAAATTTATTATCTTTATTTATTTAATATATTTTTTTTTACTTAGTTGTATGTATGTATGCATTAATCAATTTTGTGGTAATTAGGTTATTAAACTGGAGCTTGAACTGACGGAGACGCACACAAGGTTTGGTTTGCCTGTCCGATTACCGTATGACGGCTCGACTAAGGGAATAGTAACACCCCAATTATCGAGACGTCAATTACCACCACCTCCCTCTTCGGCAAGCTGCCAATTATCTGACACAGAAACTTCGGATCTGAGTAGCCCAGACGACGGAGATAAAACGGCAACTGTTGAACGAAAATTACCGCTACCGATCCCGGTAAAAGAAGAATTAGATCGTGCGATTCCAGCACACCGTCTTCTAGATAATTCAGCCGGTAAAAACAAAGCAGAATTAGCGAGCAGAGGAGGTCTTGCTAATCGTCAATTGCCAAAACGGTCTGGTGGATTAAGTAACAGCAGTTCAGACTATGGGTTAGACGAATCGGGAGATAATACAGATACTGAAGATTCATCTAAAATTGGTGGGGTATCCCATGATACCAGCACAAGATCGACAAGTGAGTCACTGAAGCAATCAAACTTAAGTTCTTATTCAAGCAGCTCTTCAATATGTTCTCAAAAAAGTAAACAGTATTTTGAATCAACTCACTCGACGATCCGTCAGCACAGCACAATAAGTTCTCAAGTACGAGCAATGACTGAACAAAGCTGGTCGGCGTCGCAGAAAAGTTTGATCGGGCATCCGCCGTCGCTGGCTGAGCAGCTCAAAAAAGTATTAGCTGAAAGAGAAAGGCGACTAGGTGGTGATATGTCTTCATCGCGTGAAAATTCTGGGGATTTTACGGACTTGAATAATCCCCACAGTGATCCAACAGCTGTGGGCCATCATCTTATTGAGGAAATCCGGCAGGCTGTTAATGAGGCGAGTCAACGGGTTAAAATTGTTTCGGTTCCAATGCCAGCAGGACCCGGTAACACGCCTTGGCATCACCAAGGCGGTTCACCATCCAGTTTATCATCCGGCGGATCTATAAGCCCGACAGCTATTGAGCCCAGTCCGTCCAAAATCGGCAGCGTCGACTCGGCTGAAGTTTGGATGCCTCCCAATCCCGGTGATTTTGGTCTAGATAAAAAAATATTCTGGCAAACTGCTTCCATCACTGATTGGTCTAAAGAACAGGTTTGTTATTAATAATGAAAAATTTTTTTTCTTTTAATTTTATAATTTAAAATAATTAATAATATAATTTTTGAAGGTTTGTCAATGGCTGACTGGGATTGGCTTAGAACGATTTACTTCACGTTTCGTTGATAATGGAATCAATGGTAGTAGTCTCCTACGTTTAGAGTCACGTGATTTAAAAACATTGGGAATTTTTGGAGATGAAAAGCAACACCTTAAGAGAAAACTCAAAGAATTGCGAGGTCAGGCTGAGCGTGAGCGTAAAGAGCGAAAAGAAATTGAGCGAGTAAGAAAAAAAGCCGAGAAAGCTGCACGAAAAAAATAAATTTGCTAATGAATTATTTAATTAATTAATGATTACAATACTTTAACTGATGATGATAATAATAATAATTATAATTATAATAATCATAATAATTATTATTATTGTAATGATGATGTTTATTATTATTGAAAGAACGAAAAAGCGCTCACTGTTTAATGTAATAACGCAATAATACTTGTGTATTATTTTTTTATAACTTTTTAGCTTGTTATTATCAAAATTTTTGTGCTACTCTCAGTGGTACCTTCACGAGAGCTTCCCAGAGGTGGACGCCCAAGTATTTTTCGATTTATATATATACATATATATAGATATTATTTTATTTTTATTTTTCGTTTAGTTCTGTTCTATATTTTTGTAGTCATTTTCTTTTTTTTTTGCGACGATTAAAAAGTAAAAAGATTAAAATTTTACGAGTTTATCAGTCGATTAAAGTAGTTGTTGAAATTTATAATTATAATATTTTTGTATTTATCGTTATGAAGTTTACTTTTGTCATTAACGTGGCTATTTAATTAATTTTGTTATGCTTGTTGATTACGTTTTCTTTTTCAATTTTTTTTTTCTTACGACCAATGAGCCATTTATTTTATAATAATTAGTTCTTATATCTATTTAACTTTATATTTTAACGGTAATGCACACATCGTCGCATGTTAATATTGCATGATTAAAATAATATTAATTATAGTTATAAAAATAATAGAACGTAAGATCATTATTATAAAAATTAATCTAACATGAAAACTATCAAGAATAATTAAACAAAATAATAACAATTATAAAGTAATTAAGAATTTCGTACCTAGGTATACATATACCAGATAAGTTTATTTATTTTTGACGACTAATTTCAAGATAATTATGATATTATCATAGGTAATGATCACAATTATAATTTATTAATTATTAATTATTAATTTTTTTTAACCATTATCACAAAAGTTGATGAAAAAAATATATAAACGTGTTTTATTTGTGTTTTAAAAAATTAAAAAATATCAACGAAGAACCTCCTTGCTGCGGCTAAGCGTCGCCGATATAGTCGTTAATTTAGTGTGTATCAATTTGTAGAAGAAATTAATTATAATTAAAAAAAATTCATTAACAAAATAACGAACGATTAAAAATGTATGAGTATACTTTGCGTTATTAAATTCATAATTTTTGCTCAAAGAATCCTCCATATCATATATACCGGATGAATAAATTATTTAATGCATTAACGTAAGCTTCCTTTGGTTTACTTTTCTCCTAGCACACATATTCAAGTACTTAATTAATTATTTAAAAATTCAATCGTTATTTTTACACGGTTCTAGACATTCCGCAACGAAATTATTTCTGGATGTCGGTGTTTGTTATTCAAATTAAAAAGATATTTTCCTTTGCATTTCTTTCTATTTAATAGCTACTTGCAAGTAATGCTTCTTAGAAATAAATTTACAAATTAAATTGTCAGCTTGAGATGACCGGAGTCGATAATCGGCGTCTCCAATTAAAATAACATGAATCGTATTTATATTAATTGTAAGTTTGATTATAATTCTCGGTGTTATATGTTATCCAGCCTTAACTTATTCAAATTTTATACAATAATTTATTAATTATTGTACAATGATTATTAATTCAATTAATAATTATTGAGAAGTAAAATAATTTTAATTACTGGATAACATGATTAATGACGAGAAAAAAGCTACCGTGTAAATATATACATATGGATATATATATATATATATATATATTTATCGTTTTTTTGTTTAATGTCATATGAAACTACAGTTGATGAAAAAAAAAGTAAAAAAAAAATTGTCGTAAAAAATAATTATAGTATAAAAATAGTGTCATAACAGTATGATGGTAGTGTAAATGTTGTAGCCTGATAACGCGAGTTGTCATCACATGAGTCTTCGATTTTTTTATAAATATATATTATATATATTATTATAAATAAATAAATTAGAATATAATATTATATTAATAAAATTATAAATAACAAAAAATAAAAAGTCAAATAAGAAACACGAGAATCAAACAAAATAATTCCGTGATTTTTCTCTTGTACAATTAATTTAATTAATGATAATCTTATTGAATTTTTAAAATGATAATAATTATTGAAAAACTACAATTGTCAGTTTACAATAAAATTGTACTTGAATTTGTATGTTTGTTAATTGTAAACATTAAATGACCAACCAGTTTTTTATTAGCTGGAGCAACAATTTTTTGAATAAAATTTTCTCACTTACATAAAGACAAAAAAAATAGATTTTTTTGATAAATTTTTGGACTTTGTCAATTGTACTTATGGAAATTTACAAAAATACGTCCATAACTTTTTTACACTTTGTGCGAAACAAAAACTGATTAAAATTATTAATGATTGTAATTAAACATATATCTAATTCATTTATTAATAATGTAATGCGCGTCGTAAAATGTCTTCAGGTCATTTTTTCATAATAAACTCTGTAGAAAAAAAAAATATTTATTATGTACTATGTACTGTGGTTTTTTTAATCCATTCATGGGTACAAGAGAGAATATGCATGAAAATATAATACAATAAATTCATAAATGAATAAACCCTGATATAAACAGAAAAATAAAAAACAATTAATAATTATAACTGTACGAAAGTATTGTCATTATTGTGAAATACTCTCAAACCTTTAAAATAAAATGACTTGATACAATAAATAAATTTTATTTCTTAAGATTAATTCTACCTTAACATTTCTTCTTAATGACATTATTTATTTTTATATTTTATATTTAATACTCACTACTGGAATAATAACTTAGTCCTTGAATATAAAATGTATCTTTTCTCTGTGATAAATTATTATCTGTTCTTTTCATCCTCACACATGTGGAGCGATGGGTATAATCACAGAAGAACGGAAATGGATAGTCATTTCTAACTAAAGCCTTTTCGATTGCTGACGACCAGTTTCCAAAATATGAGTTTTAAAAAATATTTTCTCAAATACTCGACGTGTATTTTTATATACATTTTATTTTGCATCACGTTAATTGTTTTAAAAATTAGTTACACTTCTTCACGGATTTCTAAAGTGAGGATTAATCATTTTAAAACCATACCACTGGTCATCAATAATCGAGAGTTGAAGAAAAAAGAAGTTGAAGAACTTACTTTGAATACAACTCTTGATCCTCAAGTAAGTTTTTAAGGTGATTGTCTTTTACTTCTCATACAATATTTACTTACGAAAAAATTTCTCATCAATAATTTCTTATGCAATATTTTGTCTTAACAATATTTTTTCATAGCAAAAATATTTTTGAATAGATTATCGGTAAATATTTACAAGTGGGGTCCATTTTAATTTTCATTTTTTTGAATGAAATTTCTATTTGATTTTATTGATAATTTTTTTTTTAAATACATAAAAAAATGAATTTAAAAAAAAGTTGATTATCACAATTTTAACAAATTTTAAAATTTTTTTAAAAATTTATAAATTTAAAAAAAATGTATAAATTAAAAAAATTGTGATTTTCAACTTTTTTTTTTTTTAAATTATTTGTTCTTTTATGTACTTTTCAAAAAAATATATATCAAAAAAAGATAAAATAGAAATTTTATTCAAAAACATGAGAGCCAAAATTTTGTCCAACTTTTTAAGGCAAAAAAACTATCGAAATCTTTATTTTTTTCTTTCACGACATTTTTTATCATAAATGCGCCGTAAAATCAAGCAGAATTTAAAAAAAATTGAAAATGTTAATTTTTCATCTAGTTATGACCCCAAAGGGGGTTGACCCCACTTGTAAATAATTACCATATTTTCTTATACCAAAACTTCCCATTGCTCATAATTTAGATTATTAATTATACTATTTTATATTAAAATTTTTATCGTTTTTAATATTTATATTCAAAAATGTACCATTATGTTACAATTAAATTTGTAACTGATATTAAATAAATAATTATTGATTTAAAATAAAAAAGCACAATACGATAACTACGGCTGACAATTTTAAGATTTTTTTAAATTTTTCTTTTAAAAAAAAAATTTGATTTATGAATAGAAAATACTAGAATATAAATATTTTTAAGAAAAATTACTTGAAATTAAGGTCTAAAAGTTATAAGAAATGCAGTAATATTAAAAAAAAATCAGGCATAAAATTTTTGCAGTTACTGTGTTTTAAAATTGGGCAGTCGACAAGCTTATGTGTTGGTCTAATGTCGAATATACACACACAAAAACCATGATAAAAGGGCACAACACGGTGTCTATCCGAAAATTAATCACTGATTATTTGTTATAAATAATGATTAATTTTTGTCAGACTAATTTATGTTGTGACAAATTTTGTTTTGAGAAATTTTAACGTAAGTAATTTTTGCGGATTAATAAAGGCGGGAAGCCAGTTTTTAATTTCTTCTATTGAAATGATAAAAATAATTGTGTATAATTTTAGATAATTGATACAGCAGTTCAACGTGTTTATAGTGTATGTGAAAAATATAACAAAAGTACAGCACTTGAACGAATGCATTATTTTTATTCATCGAGACACAATTCGTTGTTCTGTTGGATAAGAAAAGTTGCTTCTACAAGTTTTACCAAGTTATTTGCTGATTTGCGTGGCATTCGAATACTTGGAAATTATTACAAGTAACTTTTTTGTTTTAAAAAAAGTCGTAAGAAAATATTTTCAAATATACTCATAATTTCTCATTTTTTTATAGACAAATAGAAGTGTTAGTTCCAGAAAGTTTGGAAGAATTTTTAAATTTAATCGACGATACCGATGTATTCAAATTTATTGCTGTAAGACATCCTTTTGATCGACTTGTTTCTGCATACAGAAGTCGAATTGAAGATAATACCAGGCATACATCACAAGCATGGATGTATGTACCTAGAATATTTTACATCACACGGCCTAATTTATTTCACTTTAATAAAACGACTGGTACTCCGCTAGAACAAATTTTCTACAACGATCGACGGTAATTAATTTAAATACAATGTTAATTATAATATATTCAGTAATTTTCATTTTCTACCGCATCCAAAATCATAAAATAATATAAAAAAATCGCAGGTAGTTGGAATTAATAAATGACAAATTAAACATTCATGTTATTGTTATTATTGCGTCGTTCCGACTCTTCATTGTATCTTCATCAGACTCTGAATTTTTATTATTCACGTGTTTTAATTTGGTTTGTGACGTTACCAATTCTTTTTATGTAATTTTAAATAAGTTTTTAATTGGTTACAAAAAGAAAAATACGATGTGTTCTCAGATAAACAATTTTTTAACATACATTATTTTGCTTGACTACTTTCATGAACTGGTTATGGTAAGATTTTTATAGTTTATTATAACGATTGTAATAGAGCTCAATAGAATTGGATTGTATTTATAAATTTATGTATGTATTTTTCAGAGGCTGATGAAGACTCAATAAAGAGTCGAAATGTCGCAATAAGAACAATAACGTGATTATTTAATTTGTCATTTATTAATTTCAACTACCTACGATTTTTTCATATTATTATATTCGGTAATTATTTACAAGTGGGGTCCACCCTATTTTTGGCCAATTCTAGGTGAAAAATTAACATTTTTTTATTTTTTTTTATTCTGCTTGTTTTTCATTTATGATAAAAAATATCGTGAAAGAAAAAAAATAAAGATTTCAATAGCTTTTTTGCCTTCAAAAGTTGGAAAAAATTTTGGCTTTCATGTTTTTGGATAAAATTTTTATTTTATCTTTTTTTGATATATTTTTTTTGAAAGTACATAAAAAAACGAACAATTAAAAAAAAAAGTTGAATATCACAATTTTTTTAAAAATTTATAAATTTTTTTGAAAATTTCTTAAAATTTGTGATAATCAACTTTTTTTTTTAATTGGTCATTTTTTTACTTTCTTTTTTTTTAAATATATCAAAATTTTCAAAATAAAATTTCGTTCAAAAAAATGAAAATTAAAATAATGGACCCTATTTGTAAATAACTACCATATAAATATATGGTAAATATTTACCAGTCATTGAAAATATAAAATTTGTAGGCTCAAACTGATTCCAACCTTTAGAGAATTTGTGACCTGGCTTCTCGAGCAGCCTGATGAGCAAGATGATCCTCACTGGAGTAAATACCAATCCCATTGTTCAATTTGCCAAATGTCTTTTGATTATATTTTAAAAATAGATAATTATACGACTAGCGATCTTGATTATATATTAACTAAATTAGGCGACCAAAGACGATGGAAGCTACCAAAACTAGGAAAGAGTCACGATGGAATAACGACTTACCCTAAAACATGCAGTTATTTATCAACACTGTCAATAGAAATGTTTAATAAATTATACGAACGATACAAAATAGATTTTGAGATGTTTGATTACGACTACAGTATTTATAAATCTTGTATCACCAAATAAATAGCATTAAATAGAAATAAATTCATTTATTTATTATTTATTTATTACAAACTTACTTTTATGTGAATTTGTTACAAAAAGATAACGATTGACTGCATTAAGACCGGTAAATGAAATAGTATAAATAACTGATACTGAATTTAATCATTATAAATCTTATTTGTTTAAGAGTAACATAATTTTGTTAAATTTAGTGCAGTGTGTTAATCATCACACAAATTAGAAAGAACGTATTAAAATAGTCTAGCTGTGAACTCTTTTCAGCGAATTTTTTTGTGGAATACAGGTGACTTCATTTGTGTCCTCAATAACGCAGCAATCATCCGCATCATCAGAAACTTGTCGATCAGTTTTTCGTTTCTTTATTGACGGGATTTCCCGTCCAGGTGATACAGTCTTTCTCTTCTTGGCTGGTAATTCTTCTTCGTCTACAACTTCCATCAAGTCGTCATCATCATCTGGAATTATTTCTAATAAATCATCGTCAGCTATGTCAGTGACCTGACCGTTGGAAGTCGACGGCGCTTGGTTATCTTTCTTAGGTTCCTCTTCCTCCTTGGGTTTGAGATCCTGTTCGTCTGCAACCACTAAAAAGTCGGGAACCTCTCCACGTACTGCAGGCTTGTCACGATGAACGATATTGACAGTTAACGAATAGTTTTGTTGGAAATCATCGACCTTAAGTATCGATCCATTCTTAACACCCAGCTCCTCTAGAATTTTGTCATTATTTTCTTCCGTCTCACCTTCCTCACTGCTGATGATAATTTTGCCCAAACCATCAATCATAACGTCTGGAGCAATCATATTCAATCTTTCTTTCAGTACAGAGTCATTGAGCTCGGCAATTGTCATTTTGGTGGTATCTAAAGCCAGAACAGCGGTAGGAGTTGGAGCACACACGTAACACTTTGGATTAGGTGGGTTAACTTCTCTCTCTGGCACCAAGAATTGATTCCTATGGTTGGGTCGCGGTCTTAGGTAAACAGACTTGCAAGCTTTCAGGTTACCAGTCAAGATACGGAATGCATGTAAGATAACAACTCCAGCAATTATCGCATTTGTAGTAGCGATTGCGGGAATAATATTACCGGCCATTGACTTTATGTCAAAGCGAGACTTTTGTGCAATACCAAAAATGTAAGCGCGAATATTTGCACAGGCTGCAACAAAGTCCATGGCATCCTGATCATCTTTGTCCCAAACTAAATGATCATTTGGTGATTTTTTACGAAGTTCTTCTAACTTGTTCTTCAAATTTTCAAGGGCTTTGCCAAAGATCAGCGCACATTTAGCAATACTCCATCGCTGCTGGTCTTTTAATCCCTCATCGGTGTCTTTACTGCAGCCAGCGACTTCATCGGGTAAATTTTTCCAGTCTAAAGGTGTTGGAGGCGTCCTCTTCTTCCACAAATTATCCATACTCAGCAGATATTTTATGTCATCGTGGAATAACTTAGCAAAAAGTTTCTCGGGATCGTAACCGTTCGAATGGGCCCATAAGCGCGTTGACACACGCTGGACGTTTCCTTTTTCATTAGCGTCTGAGTTTAAAGCTTCTTCACCGGCTTTATCTCCGGCAGCCTCAGGATCTGCTGTGTCTGGTGAAACATCTTGGTCTGGATCCTCCTCACCGAATAATTGATTGAATAAATGTTTCGACCAAACTATGCAGTGGATAGGCTCGCTGGGTGTGTTACGGATTGTACAACCTGGGAATGTTTTCTGAGGAGGTTTTGGGAAGCATTCGTAGCACTGACTTAATCCTTTTTTAATCAACTCGACTTGTCCATTGTATCCAGCTGTTCCTGACTCAATTAGAGGAATATCAGCAGCTAAGCACATACGATTGACATGATTACGGGCTGCTCTGTTGTCCAAAGCTCCCATTACCAGAGAAAATTTCTTGAAAAAATTTAATCCGTAGTCAGATCTGTCAAAAAAATTATTATAATTAATTTTATATTATTAACAAATAATAAGTACTTGGCAATAACTATTGATGAGACATTTATGTGGAAAAAAAAAAAAATATAACATTTATTAATTTCTTAGATTTTCTTAATAATTAAATTAAGATAAAAGACCCACACGGGAAGAACAAGATGACACTGGATATCATCCCAGATTATACTGAGTGAAAAAAAATTTCAGATAGTAGCTAGTATAATCCAGATTGAAATGAGTATAATCCAGATGTCACGCATTATAATCTGGATTTTTCTAGCTACTATCTAAAATTCTTTTTCGCCACAAATATCACTGAGTATAATCTGGAATGATATCCAGTGTCATCTTGTTTTTTTCGTGCAGTTATTGACACTGGCCTAGTTTTTTGACACTTGCAATTTTATTCTAATTAAAAAAATTAAATGTTCCGAAAAAACCAATTTTCTTAAAATTTATAGGGTTGCGGTCAACCAGTCAGATCGACAACATTTTAAATTATCAAAACTCTAGAAAATTTTAAATTCCGCTACATTTAAAGTTTACAAAATACATTAGCTTGAATAGAATATCAGCCGAAAAATTAATTTTGTAAATTATAAAATACCGAGCTCTTGAATATAGATAAACATAAATCTTATATTCCCCAAGAGTTAAAATTAATTTAATTTCAAAAAAGGTTCGTTCCGACGTATATTCATCCGAATAATGATTCGGCTGAAAATTACTCATCCAAATAATTATATATTTACATTTTTCGGTTAAATGAGTGTTCGTCTGTTCATTCATTTTTGCGTAAAAATTTTCGTTATGTTTTTTAATTTATTAAGACTTTGTGACTTTGAAAGATTCTATTAATATAGCTTTAGTTTTTTCCTTTATTCAACATTATATTTTTTGGAATTTTACAATTTGTAAAATTAATTATTTTAAATTACATTTTATACTAACTTTTCAAGTTCTAGTAATTTATTAATTCGGAATGTTGCCAATCTGACTAGTTGACTGCAACCCAATTTATAATTAAAAAATTATATTTATTAATTCATTAGAGTTGATTTGTTTTTTTTTTTAATTAAAATAAAATTGCAAATGTCAATGACTAGGCCAGTGTCAATAACTCGGTTTTTTACCTTGTGAAAAAATTAATTTAGCAAAAAAATTTTACGTGTAGAAACTTTAAAAAATTATAAGTGCGAATTTTTAAAAATATTTTTTTTTTATAGTAATCTATTAATTTAAAAAATTTCTAAAATTGTTAGATGTCTGCTAATTTCAGCATCATAATAAAAAATAATGTCACAAACTAATTTGTTAAATTAAAAAAAAAAAAATATATATTGTGTTAATAAATACTTACGAAGTAATACTGTCATGGTAGGCAGTTATTTTGGCATCAGGATTGAATGTTAGCGCTGTTTCACGTGCGACCGCAGATTTTGATTTACCAACATGTTGTTTTTGAAATAGAAACTGCCGATTTAAATTGCTTACATCAATTGTATCCAAATCAATCTGTAATTAATAGAAATACATTTATAAGTAAAGATAAAAAATTTTTAAATGTTTAAAGGTACGTAAATATCCGACAGTTGAGTTAAGTATGGTTAGAAATAGAGAAGATAGACGCGACATGCGGACGCGGTACAAATAACTTCGATAAATAACATTTATTACAACTTACTATTTCAATATCTTTAAATCCAGTCATCACCAGATTTTTAAGGATTTCACAGCCGATCCCACCGGCACCCACAACTAATATTTTGCTGTTTAAAATAGCATTTTGCAGCTCGTCATTAAAAACACCTTTGATACTCGCCGCCATTTTCTTAGTACTAAAAAAAAAAAATCTCTCCGGCTTCAAGCTTCAAGAATGAATTCTCTCTTCTGTCCTTTTTCTTTTCTTCTTTTCTCTCTTGCTCTACAGGAATTTATGTTCTCTGCTTTCAGATCCTCTGTTGATCAACCAGTGAACTAAATTGTTGTTAAATAATAAATAATCGCACATGAGATATTTTTCTCCGTACATTACTTAGTATAACCAATGAAATCATAATTTATTACAAATATTTTATATTATTGAATAAAATAAGTTTTACATTGTGAAATTACAAGGTAAGAATTGTAATTTATTGGATATTTATAAATTAAAACTCAAAAGTTATTATTGCATTTTGATAATTTAATATTAATTGTTGTTTCATAGCAAATTAAATGAAAATTAATTTAGTAGATTTTTAATAATTTTTATGAAATTAAAGTTAGCAGCCACTTTATAATTTTTTTATTTTATTTAACAAATAAATCTTTTCTGAAAAATTATTTTTAAAAAATTGCATTTATAATTTTTTAAAATTTCTACATGTCAATTTTTTTTTCTTTTATTTTTGCCATAATTTATTTGTTAAAAAATTCTAAAAATTAATAAATAGCTGCTAAATTAATTCATGAAATCAAATTTACCTGTCACTTCACAATTCTTTTAATTTTTTTTAACAAATAAATTATAGCAAAAAAAATTATTAAAAAAATGGACTTGTAGAAATTTTAATAAATTAAAAATGCAATTTTTTTTAAAGAATTTTTTTGAAACGAATTTTTTTGTTAAAGAAAATTAAAAAATTATCAAGTGACAGCTAACTTTAATATTACAATTAATTCTCATAAATTTCTTTAACAAATAAATTATAACAAAAAAATGACATGTAGAAATTTTAAAAAATAAAAAATGTAATTTTTTTTAATTAATTTTTGGAACAAATTTTGTTTATGAAAAAAATTACAAAATGATCAAGTGACAGCTATCTTTAATGTTATGCAAATTAATTATGACATTAAAGTTAGCTGTCACTTGACAATTTTTTTAATTTTTTTTAACAAATAAATTTGCTCCAAAAAATTATTTTTAAAAAATTACATTTTTAGTTTTTTTAAATTTCTAAATGTCAATTTATTTTTGCCATAATTTATTTGTTACAAAAATTCTTAAAATTATCAACTATCTGCTTAGTTAATTTTCATAAATTAATTATTTTTATTTTTAGATGATAACATTATGGAGACTAATGAAAATAAAAGATTACAAATATTTACATCAAGGACTAACAAAAATAAGGGCGAAAATTCAGAAAAACAATACCCGAGGTATGAAAGTTGATTATATGAATCCAAGAGAAATATCAGAAAAATCCGAAAAAGCATTACGTTTGCGAGATAAAGTATCAAAGGATTACACACTGATTTATAAAACATCAATTAAAACGTCTATATATATTTGTTATCATGGGTCCTATATGATCATTGCCTCATGTTTATATGGCTTGTACATCGCGTTTTTTGGTGATGAAGAAATTGAATTTCAAAAGTCTAGCAAATCTGAAGGAACAATTGGGAGTTTCACTATTTACGATCAATCTGAAATATTTCTATGTTACTCAGGAATGATACTACTAAATGGACTTTTGTACTTATTTTGCCGCCGACATGTCCTCAGAATCTGGCGTCACAACAAGGACAATGACTGTATATTAATATTACCAACATTTTTCCCCAACCAATGTAGAAAAGTAGTCTTCAAAGCCGGTACTGCTTCGCAGAAGTATCCAAGAGCTGGAAATGATATCACACGTGCACCTCATCTTATTAACGGCACAACTTACCATATAAATGACTACAATTTCCGAAGGCCGGCTGATTACAATAAAGTAATGTTTAATTACGAAAATTAAAATATTATATTTAAAATTATATTTTATTATTCTTAACTGTTATAATAAATTACATTAATTTAATTCCATTTGTACAATTAATCTTTTTTTATGAATTTGCATATAGATTCATAAGGAATTCTTTTGATATATTTATTATTTTCAATGATATTTACGTCGACCGCATAGTCTTCAACCCTCACTTTCTCCACTGTAGCTACAGATCCACGGTATTTCCCTTGAATAATTAATACTTCTTTCCCAATAGCAGGAATCACAGTTTCCAGATGTTCTTGATCCAACTTGACAACATGTCCTTCGACTTCTTCGGGAGATGTCAATTTTACTTTCCCAACAAATCCAGACTCGAGTACAGGACTCTGTACTACGCCTTTAGCTTTGTAATACTTTGATCCGAGACTTTTGGTTATTATTTTTACAACTAAATTTTCTTGTAACCAGCCTTGAGATGTTGACGGTCTATTTGAAGCATCTTTAACCCGACTAGAATCTTCGTCTTTTTCATATTTTCTCTTGCAGCTTATGGTCGATCTGCATTCACTAGGTTCCCGAGAGCGATCATTTTCATTCCAATCACTGATACTAATATTATCATCCGAGTCTTCCGGTTCATTTTTAATCTTTAAAACTGATTTTTTAGGTAACCCCAAAGGCGGGCCCATCAGCAAAGAAGGTTTAGGTTTCAGCTTTATTTCCAGTACTAAAGGACCATCTTCTTCAGAGCGTATGAGCGGCGTAACTTCTTCAGTCTCATTATTTTCTCCTTTTTTGCCTTTCTCCACTTGCTTCTCTATAAAATCCATCAGCCGTTCCTGGTCATCCTTGTCCATTTTCTGTTTCTTAGCTTTCTTCTCTTCAGCAGCCAGAGTTTCCGGATCCCGATCTATGTAGGTGATGTACCAGCCTTTCTCTGTCTCATCAACGACACATTTTCCTGTGCGACCTAGCCATTTGACATAAGCCGTCAAACTCAACCACTGAGTCGCATTCATGTGCATATGTTGACGATCTGTGATGTAATCCTGGTACACACGGTTTGACAGAACTCTCCGGGTACCGAACTGACGCTTCAACAGATTCAAAAACCCATCAGAAAATTCACGAGAAAATTGGTCCATATATTTACTTGCATTGTCGGCAAATAGAAGCAATTGACGATGATGAGATTCAGACATTGTATGACATTTAAACCCGTTTTCATCTCGACACTGTTTTTGACACATTTGACAATACCACCGTAGTTTTTGGAGTCCTTTGGATTTTATTTTGTTGGCAATGTATTTTGGTGTTCCTACTTCGTGTTTACCCATTTTGTTAACTAAAATTTAATATTAATAAAGTAGCAATAATTATATATTCTTAAATTCTAACCAAAAAATTTAATACTATTAATTTACCTTAATTTAATAAAAATATATAAAATTTGAAGGTAGTCTTGTCTCAGTTTTAAAATATAATAGTATAGTTTGTAAATATATAATAATATTTAAATAATATCAAAGTTTGTATAAATATTTTATAGACGTTACTGGACGTATTTTTGTTATTACTTGTTGCCTCAATTGATTGTCTTGATTGTAATGTATAGTATAGTCCCAAATTGACTATAGTAAATTTATTGAGTTCTTTTAATTCACCCGTTGGAACGCGGTAAGGCGTTCAACTCGCAGTGAATAGATAAAGGCGGGAGAGTAGGTTTGAATTTGAATAATTTAAATTGAATAATTTATGGATTGCAGTCAACTAGTCAGATTGGCAACATTCCGAATTAATAAATTACTAGAACTTGGAAAGTTAATATAAAATGTAATTTAAAATAATTAATTTTACAAATTTTAATATTTCGAAAAATATCATGTTGAATAGAGAAAAAAACTAAAGCTATATTAATTATAAAAAAAATTACAAAAAAAAAATTGACATGTAGAAATTTTAAAAAATTAAAAATGCAATTTTTTAGAATTAATTTAATTGTTAATTAAAATTAAAAATTAGTCAAGTGACAGCTAATTTTAATGTTATGAAAATAGTTGAGTTATACATATTTAATCTTCGTCAATAATTTCATAATACTGACAACAATGGACAGTTAAAGGATATTTCTTTCTTTAAGTTATTCAAAAGTATAAATAGTTTTTTGATTTCTAGTTACTTGCTATTTTCAAAATTACATCTCTATTGTTATGAAAGATGCATGCTACTAAATGAATTTTTTAATTTTTTGACATGACATTTAATTTAGCTGTTATTTGACAGTTTTTTAATTTTTTTTAACAAAAAAATTAATTCTAGAAGATTATTTAAAAAAAATTGCATTTTTAATTTTGTTAAATTTCTACAAGTCGATTTTTCTAATAATTTTTTTTTTGCCATAATTTATTTATTAAAGAAAATTAAAAAAATTGTGAAGTGACAGCTAAATTTAATATCATTTTTTTTACTGGTAACGATTTTAGTCGAAAGTGACCGAAGGTCAAACGAAACTCAAATATGTCCGGCTAAATAAGATAATATATAAGATATATATCAATTTATGTTACTAACTTGAAAAATAAAAAAAAAAAAAAACGATTTGAAAAAAAATTACGGTAACTCCTGAAAACATTGATATATCGAGACCGGGCTTTTTTTATTAGTAATCTAGTTCGTTGGCTAAAAAAATAGGCGATTTTTGGAAATTCTTAGAATGTATTTTGGTTTCGTCAATCACTATAAATTAAATTGCATTTAAATAACCACACATTAACAAATTGGACTACGCCAGAGTTAATTTCTGATTGTTTATCATTTCTTCACTAAAATTATCGCCGTTGGAAAACTTGCGATATCTAGAACAAAAAAATCATAAATCATTCAACTAAATACAATTAATTTAAAAATAAGTAACTTACATAAAATTAAACTTCATTATCTCTTTTTCCGTTAAAGAAGGCTGAGTAGATTCCAGCGATTTAAGAAGACAATAATGAGTTATTGCACGCTTTTTTTTTATCACATTTTTTTGGCTCTTATCCTGTAAATAAAAAAGTTATTAACCCAAGAAATTATTGATTATTTTTCGCAATATTTTTTTTTTTAAATACTTAAGACAAGACAATCATCACGGTATTTAATCTGACGTTATTATATAACACCTAATTATTTAAACACTGAGTATAATTTTTGCTCTCTCTTCGGCAACAAATTTATTTTTTTCGAATAGCGATTAACTTTTCTATCAAAAAAGTTTCAATTTTTTTTTCACATAACAATGTGCTTAGAGAAAACTTATGCAGTACTTACGATAGTCATTTCTGCATAACTTTCGTCAATAGCATTCATTCTCGCTTGGACAAAAACAGCATTCAAATCAGCTCCAGTGAAATTTTCGGTCATTTTTGCCAGCGCTTTCAAATCGAAATCTTGAGCAGTCAAATTGTGTTGTTTGCACAAAACTTTCAAAATTTCTTCTCGGTCACACTTAAAAAAAAAAATGTGATTAATTAAGAATACAAAATTTAGAAAAACCCCTTCTCTTCCTTCCACACCATCGAATTCTGTCAATAATTGATTGACAACACGATCTGTGACACCAGTCGAGTCGTGTCCTCGTCTGAAACAATTATTGTTTTAATTTCAATTATAATATATTCTTCTTTCTGTTATCATATGTTGTATGAGCTCGACAAGCTCCAAACTTCAAAATAGATCATTTCTCAAGTGTTTTGAACTCATACATAGCGGAAAGTTCCAGGAATGGCCTGCAGGGTCAACCGTTTCTCGGAATTTTTTTGCTTATATTGTTTATTATTAATCTGTATTGAATGTATATTTTTAAATGATCAATTGCCTGCATTTATTTTTCTTACCTGGGTGCTAAGCTATCGAATTCGTCGAAGAAAAGTACACATGGCTTGGCTCGTTGCGCTCTAAAACAAAATTTAGATGTTAGAATGAAGAAATTAGAACAATTTTTTGCTATCTTCTGAGAAGAAATTTGATCCAATTATGTTTAATTATATTCAAATAGGAAGATATTTTTTTTTGGTATCTAATCATGTGTTAATATGTATAACGACATATATTAGTTAATAATTATGATTATATTAAAAATTGAAACATCATATAAAATTAAGCATAATTATATCTTCCAATATACATAATCAGATCCATTTCTAAGCGAAGCAATAAACAAATTTGATCAATTACTTTTGAAAAATTTCTCTAACAGCTTCTTCACTGGCTCCAATATATTTAGATAACAATTCGGGACCCTAAAAAAGCATTTAAAATCTAAATGAATATATTAATCAACAAATACACAACAAAAAATAGGTCTACTACCTTGATATTTATGAAGTTCAGTCCGCATTCCTTTGCAATAGCACCAGCAAGCATAGTTTTTCCAGTCCCGGGCATTCCATACAACAATACCCCACTTTGTAGCCTAATCGGGGGATTTTTGTACAACTCTGTATAGATTAATGGCCATTGAAGCAGTTCCACCAAACAATCTTTGATATCTTTTAAGCCACCAATGTCTGACCAACCGTGACCACTGCCGCTGAACAATGGTAAAGCACGCGAAGCAATTGAATTAAATCTTTCGAATGTACTCATCAAATCATTATTTGTCAAAATAATTTTTCCGGGATTAAAAATTCCACTGTTGACGTTACGTTTCCAAGCGTTGTAACAAGCTTTTTCTATAAAATCGACAAAATCTTGCATAACAAAACTCTCTGTTTTGTCAGCAAAATAATCCCACCGAATATCTGAGCTCAAAGACAATTCTTTGGCATTAGCTCCAGCTTCCATTATCTCACACCGTTCATTTTTCGATAGACAATCCAATTTAAACAGACGCTTAAACAAATTCAATCCGCGTTTTGTTTTCAGCTTAGTTCCTAGTCGCTCAATACTCAAGCACGTCGCCATCAAAGTTATGCAATTCGTTGTTTGATACATCGAAACAATTTTCATTAACGTATCAGCAATTCTTGTTGCGTTTATCGAATCTGCCGAATTTTCTTCATTGCCCGACACTTTATTGTTCGTGATACAATCGAGATTGTCTAAAAACAATATTGACGGTTGATGATACGAACAATCATTCATTGCTTCTTTCAAAACTTTTCTAACAGCCTCAACTTTCTTGCTTTTCAGTTTTTTACAATCAATCGTTTTCGTATAAAAGTAATACGGCGACTGTGACAGTTGTTCCAGCATTGTTTCACAAACTGACGTTTTTCCAGTTCCTGTTCCACCAGCGATCAAAATATTCTGGCCATTGTATCGAAATTTTTGTGTCGAATAAGATTTCAAAAGTATCCAGCAAATTGTTCTGCATTCTTCCATTATTGTTTCCATTGTTCTGAAGTTTATCAATTTTTTTAGTTTGACTTTTGTTTTCTTCTTTTCAGGTTCTTCGACAGCATCTTTAATAACAATATTAAAATCTTTAACCGTATTCTTCCCTAGCAAAACATATGGAACCATTAATTTCACGAGAAAAGTAACACCACATGCTGAAATTTTGCTCTGATTGTTTATCAAAATTTCTTCATATTGTTTGATGTAGTTCTCGAAAGCTTCTATTGTTACATCACTTGTGTTAATTGGAATCAAGTCAATGTCACATGGTTTACTCTGCTTAATATCGCATTTGGTCAGAACAATCTTGCTACCCAACTGTAATTTGCATTGTTCCGCAACATATTGGGTGAGGAAGACACTGTCATTATCTATTGCCTGAATACTCGCTTGTTCATAATCGCTGATCACCATTTTGACCATTTTGTTCGTGACATCACTTGGAAGAGAGTTTTCTTTGTCACTGATTGATGGAACTTTCTTCAGAAGACAAAAGAAGTACTTTTCTTGACTAATAGAGAACCACTTTATCGATTGCGACAAACTGATGAAGACAACATAGTCGCAATAGACTTGATCGCTGAAAGTTTCAGCGCTTTCGACTATACAAACACGGAACAGTGGTGGCAATTTTTTAACCTGGTAATTCGGTAGAAAGGTTTCTACTTCATTGGACTCAGCTTCATCCGGTGAGTTAATAGTTTGGGAATAATTACGGTTCGAACTTCTTAATGTAGGTTTGTTTTCATAATTTGATACATGGACCTCTGTAAATTGTTGCAATTTGCCATATTGATAGTGAGGCGTTATTTTATCAACAATTAACGTAACATGTAAGTTTTTGGACAGCCAAATAACAAACGGTTGGTTAATCGCTACTATGCTTATCTGCTGGAGGATCAACTCTTGGATTTTACCGGCGCGTAATGAAACTATTTCGAAGTCGTCTTTGGTTTTTGGCAAAACGATTATTGACGTTAGAACCGGCACTGAATCGCTTATTAAATTAACTAGTAAATTATTGTTCTCATCAATGTTCAGCGATTGAGCAAAACTTGCATTTATGCATAAAAATTGATCGTTAAAATTAGTCGAAGAATGGGCGTGAGAAAAATAATAACTTTTCTTTTCATCATTGTCAATTGTTATTTCTATTGCATTGACCCTTGTCAGCTTATTTAACCAAGAGTTCGGAAAGTAAATGAAACAATTTTTCACTGGTAAATATTTACTTTTTAACTCTTCAACTGCCATGTCGTTCCCTTATTAAAAAAAAAAAGTTTAAAAACGATTCAACCCATGCAAAATGTATATCTATATATTTGTGAAGTTGAATCGTTTTTAATCGCTTTGAGTCATTTCAAATCGTTTCAAATTTTTTTTTCTAATAAGGGTTCTTCGTTAATATTAAATTAAACTGCTAAAAAAATGTATTCCTGAAATAATTTAAATTCATATCAATAAACATGATAATTTAACACAGTATGTCTAAATTGATAATAATGACCAAAATAGTGATGTATAAAAAATTCTTTATTGAAATTGACACTTTTTTAAAAGTGTCGTTAGGATTTAACATACCTTGAATTGCTCCGTCGACAAAAGTGGTTATTTAGTTAATCAATATTTTTGAATTTTAAATTTTATTTTTAATGTGAATTTTACTTAAATTTGTTTTAAGATTTACTTCAACGTTAATATTAATTTTTTTTTCTTATTACACTGAGTTTAAATTAAAGAAATTGTTCAGGTGCTTGAAGGAAATCCGGTCACTAACTAAATTGGGCGATCCGTACGTTTGGAGATCCTGGTATAAAGACTATACACAGTGTAAGATAATATATAAGATATATATTATATATATATATATTATCTTACGGCTAAACTAAAACTATTTTGTCATACAACGCCTCTAGTATCAATTATTCGCAACTAATACCAGCTGATTATTTATTTTTGTTGAAACCGCCAATTTTATTCTACGAAACTCGTGTGTAGATGTAAATAAAAAGCGTGTTGACTTTTTAAAAGTGAGTTAAGAATTCAAAGTTCAAATCCATAATTTTCATAAAAAAAAAAGAAAATTAAAAGATGGATTTTGAGGAAGATGAAGACATATTCGAATTAAGTGATGACGAACCGGGGACTAATAAAGAAATATCTTGTAGTTATAACCCCATAGACGATCATTTGATGAAACAGTTAAATGACGTGAAAGATTGTATCGCAAATGTCACAAATGAAACGGAAAATGTGCAATCTCTCGGTGATAAAATTGTTAAGAAGCTTTATAGAAAATGTCAGTATGTTATTGACAGCGAAAGTTCTGATGATGATGAGGTATCAAATTTAATTCTCATTAATAATGCTGAAGTTAGCCGTCAGCTGTCAATTTTAAAAATTTTAATAACAAATCAATTTTTATTAATTTTCAATAACACTGAAGTTGACAGACATTAGAAATTTTTTTAGAATCTTATAACAATTAAATTGTTATGAAAAAAATTTATTAAAAAAATTTCACTTGTTAAAATTAAAGAAAATTAGCAGTGAAAATTTTTAGAAGCACTTTTAGTATTGTAATTGATTTGTTATAAAAATTTTAAAAATTGACAGCTGTCAGCTAACTTCAGTATCATAATTTTCACATGTGAAACTTTTTAATTAATTTTTTTTTTTAATAATTGCATTATTATAAAATTTTTAAATAATTTTTAATGTCTGCCAATTTCAGTTTCATTTCTCACTAATAAATTAATTAATTTAAATTGCTGAATATTTTAATTAATTGCTATTTTCCAGCTTTATGATGCGAATAATGAACCAGTCATCAAGAGGAGAAAAACGACCAAAGATTTTCAGGAGCCGTTGATCGTCACTGATGTTTGGCAAAGGATTATTGATGACAAGTGGGTGATAGGAGTTAATCTTGAAAATAATTCTAAAAGGTAAGTAAATTTTCAACTAATGAATTCATTTTTTCTTTTACATGTTAATTTAGAAGGTGAAAGTTCACTTCCTCTAAAATATTTCTCGTAATCTTTTGCTGAGTAACCAAACAGCTCTAAGTCGAATCTGGAATTTGAATAAATTTAATTAGTTTTTGTTATTAGATTTCAATAATTAAGGTAGTACCCTCGCCAGAGTCGTTTTCTTTTAAATTTTGACAAATTAATGTTCATATAATTCTGCATCGATTGGCGCAATTTGAAAATTTTTAACCATCTAGTTTCAGAGATATTTAATTTCAAAGTTTGAGTTTTGAACGCTCTTATACAATAACGGTATATGGGATATCGAAAAGTTTACCTACAAAAATTTTCATATCTCAGAAACTTTTCTTAGGATCTTTATAAAAAACTAGAGTAACTTAAACTAACAACTAAACAATTTTTTAAAAATAATTTCATTAATAATTACCGCACAGTTTCAGAGATATTTATTAATAAGTAATGAAAAATTTATCAGACTTTAGCCGAGGAAGGGATACGTTAATAAAGCTATGGCAACAGCGCAAGTTTTGTGAGCCGCGAAAAAAGTATGAGACGCACATGCGCTGAAAAATTTGAAAAGTTTAATGTACGTTAGGTGTAATATTATAGTTATTAGTTTTATTTATTTAAATCAAAAATAACAATTATTATTTTATGAAAATAAGTATTTTTCTATATTGATTAAAAATTAAAAAAAGTTAACAATTTTAATATAATAATATATATATTAATCTTTCATAAGTTATAAAAATAATAGTCAGGTGAAATAATACAAAATTGTAAAATTTAAAATCAGTTAATACATCAACACAAAAAATTTAATTACTGATTTTTCTGAAAAAACAAAACAATACTGTCGATTATTTTTTTTCAGACATTGTAATTATATTTTCGAGTATAATTAAAAAGTTTTTTTTGTCAATAATGACTCTCAAGTATATGCACTGTACACTCTAACATAAACTTTTGACCACGGAAGTCGCGAGGGTTCTACCTTGAAATAAATTAAAAAAAATTATTAACTTGAACATATTCAGCAGCAGAGATACTTGCTCTGGTTCTAGTTGAGAGAAATATTTATCTTTTAAGACATCAGATGTTTCATTTCGTGATGAATTTTTCCAAGTTGGTTTTACGATATTTTGTATCTTTGCTTGGTTTATTAAATAATTTTGATCTTCCTGCAAATAAAAGAATTTTTGATTTTCATTGTTTTTTTATCGTGATTAAAATTTTAGAATTCACTCAAGTGTTTCAGATAATTTAGAAATAATCTTAAACTTTAGATATTAAAAATTTTTATACAGTTACAATTAGTTTCTAATTGTAAAGTTAAATTTCTAAATCATCTGAAGCTTTCTAGTTTTCAATTATTTAATCAATTGTATGGATTTCTTACGTTCAAAGTTTCAACTTTGAGTATCAGATCAAAATTAACTTGGCAAGGAGTGCATAAATTGTTAACTGGGATCCAATGTTCGTTTATTTTCATCCCAATTTCCCATTGACATAATATGTAATTAATAAATTCTTTGAATGTCGGAGGATATGAGTAAAATTTGTCAGGATGCATCTTTAAGTTGAACAATTAATTAATTGAATAAAAGTACAAAAGATTTTTTAGTTTTACATTTACATTTTCTCTTGTAGCTTTTATTATTTTCTCTCCTAGTGGCTTGAAATATTGATCGTATGGATAACTAAATTTGTCTCTGTAGGCACTGATAAGCCTTTCAAAAGGATGTCTCACAATAATAAAACTCAAATGATCTTTTAAAGCGTCATAAAGCTCTTTAGCTGAAGGTCTTGGATATTTTTTACGAGCCACTGATACTGGTGTTTCTTTAGTTTTGTCCAAAAATTCTTTTGTGTATCTTTTTGTAAATGTAAAGAATGTAAAATTTTTATTTATTTCTAAATAATTCTATTGAAGAGTTATCACACAATAATTATTTTCATATGATTCAGGTAATTTTTTTAAATAATAAAAAAATTAAAATTTGAAATTAATTTTCATTAAAAATTCAGAAAATAAAATTGCATGACAACTCTACTATTAATAAGTAAAAAAATTACCCAGCAAGTAAATTAAAATTGTAAAACCATGAAGTGGAAGCTGCTTTGAAAACATTACACCAAACGAGTTTATATTCGTCATTAATTAAAAACTCCCATGCATTAGGTTGTCTCTTCGTGCCATTATAACCATTCAATTGATACTCCTCGCATTTCTGTAGTATTAGCTCATGTCTTTCTTTAAAGCGTTCGTTTAAACTTCTCGAATTAGATAATTGATTAGTTAAATTTAATAATAACAACTTAAATTCTTCTTCAATCACGGTTTCGTACTTGAAAAAAACAAACGAACAAAAAAAATTTGTCAAGTCTTTACTAATGAGACACAACTTACCTCGTATTTACGGTGACGCTCTACGTAGCGGTAATTATAGATACCGATACAAATAAACAACGAAACTATTAGAACGTAGAATAATCGATGACAATGAAAAAAATTTCGTCGATCGATAAACATTTTTAAGATAAATTCTCAATAATTAATTTTATTACTGTTATTGAGAATAATAGTAATTTTAATATTAACATAAATATAATTACTAAGTACAAGTTGTCAACAGAATGAGGTATAATTTCCGAATGACTGTATACATGGCAATTACCAGGACCGGTATTAGATGATAACAAAAATTATAGTGACCGAATGCGTAATCTACAATTGCATAATTCACTTTAATAATGGATGTCACGGTCGTGTCGTTGTAGGAAAAAATTGTTCTATATGTGAATTACAACAATAGCTTGAATTAGCGTTATTTTTTATTTTTCTCTCAATGTTCAACGATGCTTATCAAATGTCTCGGATATTATTGAATACATCCTATGATACTAATTATGTAGTCGATAATAACAACAATAATAGGTAATAAGAAAAATTATTTTACTAATTAAAAACATATATTTAATAGTCTATTATTCAAAAATTTACATATTTACAATCCAATAACAACTCTTACTAAATTCTAAAAATTTAATTAAAAGCCTCGATGATTTTTTATTTTATTAAAATTTTTAATTTAAATTGTTGTGTACTTAATTTTTTTTTGACTATTATTAGGCCATTTCAAATTAATAACTCTAATAAATTTATTGTAGTATGCAATTATAGCTGATTTCACTGCAATAGTGAATGGAAGCTGGGCAATTTAACTTAAATTAACAATTAATTGGTAACAAGTGAATTAAATAGGTATATAAATTAACGATAGAGTAAAGTAATTAAATATAATTAACAGTAATACTAAACTGTCAGTATTATAAAATATGGAAAAAGCATTTAAGATATACATTAAATTATAAACATTAATAACTTGCAATTGTGCTAACATTGTCATTTTAAATATGTTTCTTGTTTTATATTCACTAACTTTGGTTTATGATAACGATGTTTTATAATTATTTTAAATAATTATCATCGATTCATCAACAATTTTTTTAAATTATTTTAATGATAATAATAATAATAATAAATTAAGTTTATTATTTTTTACAATCTGAAGGAATAGTTATGTCTTTTCCAATGGCTAGATATTCTTTTGGAGAGTAATCGAAGAGTTCAAAATCATATCTGTAAAAAAATATTCATTAATAGTCGATTACATTTTGTGGTGAATTAAAAAAATTGACGTTTTGTAAATTAATTTATTTTTAAAAAGTATTGAAATTTATTTTTAACTTTTTACTTTTTTCATGAAAAAATATTAAATTTGTTTCAATTATCATATTTACAAAAGATTAAATTTAACATCAAAATTATGTACTTCTCAAAGTTGAAATGAATAAAAATAAAAAATTTTCGAAAGTTAATTTACTTATCTATTAATAAATGAAAAAAAAAAAACTATTCTACCCTTGTAAACTTCTTAACTTAGAAGTTAAAAAAAGTTTTTGAAAAAAAAACTCTACACTAAAGTTCTTATTGAATTTACTTCGGTAATTTTGTTAGAAAACTTTAATTTTTCAATTCGAAAACCTATCAATAATGTTGAATCAAAAACTTTAATGATCAAGAATTCGTAAGTTCAATTGCAAAACTATTAAAAAAATATTAACATACCTAAACATTTCATAAAGATCAGCTATTTGACTTTTGGATAATTGCACAAAGTATTTTTTCATAACATCTTTTGTTTGAGCACCTCGCGCTGGATTTTTCCATTCTGGCTTTATCATATGCTCTAAATGCACGTGTTTAATAATATAATTCTGGTCATCCTATAAAGCAAAATACTCATTACTTACATAATCGAAATTAACATTGGTATCAACACAGAGTATCGTTCGTTTTTCATCAAACATTAATAATCCACAAAGAATTAGTAATTTAATTATATTTATATAAATATAAAAAAATAATTTCATATTATTTTCGTATTAAATGTTATTATTAATTATTAACGTCGATCGAACTTACTTGAAGCGTTTCAAATTTAGCGATAATGTCAAATCGAACTTGACAAGGTGTACAGAAATTTAATATCGGTGTCCAATGCATATCCAGTTCATTACCAGCTTGCCATTCACACAGTAACCATCTCACAAACTCTTCAAAGAGCGGGTAACGAGGACCGCGTCTCGTGCGATGTTTCAAGTCCTTAAATAAATTAAGAAAAAAATAAAAAGTTTGTCATTTTATTTAATCGGAAAACATAAATTATCAATATCAATATCAATGCTAATTCGTTATTAATTACTTCACGAAACTAACTTTCTGATACTAATTAATAACTAAGTTATTATATTGGTTATTATTAACTTACCTTATAACGGTATTGATTTATGATTCGTACGCCTAATTTACTGTGAAGCGTATTAGGCAAACTTTGTTCGAGTTTATCTCTATAAGCGCTAAGAAGACGTTCAAAAGGATGTCTGACTATAAGGAAGCTCACGCTATCATTTAAATATCGTGATAATTCTTCGGCTGTCGGCCTCGGGTATCTTTGCCTTGCTAAAGATACTGGTACCGCTTTAGATGCTTTCAAGAATTGTGGACTGTAACTAAAATTATTAACCATGTTATTAGTTATTAATATTAATACGGTGAAGAGTTTAAATACATACCCTGCCAGCCGGTTGAAATTATAAATCCAGGATGTAGATGCAGCTTTGAATATGTTACACCAAATAAGGTGATAGTCACGGTTTACGAAAAATTCCCATGCATTAGGTTTGTGAATAGAATCATTTCCCGGGCGGTCTAAGCCACTTTCGCGGCACCTTTTTGTTAGTAATTTACGTCTTTCAATTAGTCGTTGTTCAGTCTCAGCCATTGTACTCATCTCGAGTAATTTTTCTTCTGCCGATTGAGCCGTTTCTTTCTGTAAATTAATAAAGTTTATTGGTATTATTAACAATAATTATCGTATATGCTGGATAAGAATGTACTTGATTCAAGTATAAAAATATAGGATCAGAAACTCATTTTGAAGAATTTTATCGTCTTTAATTAGGTAAAATTTACTGGAAAAACTCTTCTGGTTGATTTAAGACGATGAAATTTTTCAAACTGATTTTCTTGGTTTAAGATTTTTTCTTCTTGAATCAATTTAATTTTTTTAGTGTACATATTCAAGTCTCTACACTGATAGAAGGATTTCTTAACTATTAATAATTTAATTTATTTGAAGACAATTATTTAATCTATTAAATTTTAATGAATATTTTTCAACATTCAATAAATATTTATTTATTTATTTATTTGAGAAGAAAGTACATTTATTAATAGTTAACAAGTATTTATTAATAGTTAACAAATATTCATTAACAGTTAATAAATATTTTGTTGAGTCAATCTGTTAATTGTAAAATACCAACTTCTATCACCGCTCATAATTATCTGCTATATTTTTCAATATTAAAAACGCTAATTCATTTAGTGAATTTAATTATTATCATGTATTCCACCTATAGGATTATAAAAAGTGTCGAAAGAAAATTGCTATTTTTGCTTTTTATTTTAAATAAATATTTGTTAACAATAAATAAATTGTACTTAACAAATTACTTATTAACTGTTGATAAATATTTATTAAATCCTATGATGTTAAAAAATCATTTATTACTAGTTAATGATGCTTATTAAATATAAACAAATCTATCAGTGTATCAATAAGCTAGTTTTTATGCCTAGTGATATGTCATTCAAGTCGACGCAATTGGAAAATTTCAAATTCACAAAAAAAAAACAATTTGCCGATATCCTGACATGTTATCGGAGAGATCCGAGTTCGATTCTCATATTTTTCCGTTATTTTTTGCTTTTTATGAATTTTCAATGTAACTATTTTTCATTCAACATTTGAATAAATATTTACAATACTTCCTGCTCACTAGCATTCATGTATGGATGGTATTGCATGAATTTCATACATTTAATTTAAGTCCAAATTAAATTTTCAAAAATGAAAAACTCAAAAGAGTTAATGTCATAATAAAGTTCAATTTTTGAAAAGATACGTCATAAATTTACTTGTCAGTACCATGGCATTGATAATCTGAACCAAGTATTGATTTATTTTTTAATAACGAAAGATGAATTTCAGAGCATTTCAGAGACTAACTTAAATGATCCGTTTATCGGAAATTATAAAATTCATGACCAAATAATTACAGTTACTATTTAAACTGAAAATATCAGTACCGTGTCAAAAAGTAATACAAATTATTTTCTTATAAATCAAACTATTTAAATCATTGATTATCCTTTTCCAACTTTCCGATACAGGAATTAAAATTTCCCAAAAATTGAAAAGTTATTGTTTAGAGTCTGATTTCCGAAATTCTAGTTTTCTAAGATCTTAACGTTTTAAGGACAGAAAATTATTTTGGCTTCGTACTACTCCAACTGACAGCAAAATAACCGAACATTAACATATAAATTTCATTAAAAGTAAATTAGATGACTTTTTTTATAAAAAATATCGACTAAAGTATTTGATGTCGGTATACCGTGACGTTGAAATTTTTAATTTTTGTCATAGTTTTCGTTTTGTTGTATTATTAGAAGAACTACATTACAGGCTTAATTCGATGTATAATTAGAAAACATTAACACTCAAGACAAAGGCTTTGAAACATTTTTAATTTTGGAAAAAAAAATAAAATAATAAAAAAAAGCCACATCTGTTTTTTATTAATACGAAATGTTTAAATCGTTGTATGATTAACAGTGTAAGCATTGACTCATGGTATAAAAAATTTATCCGATTAATATATGACATATTTCCTTAACAAGTACAGTAGTAACATCGATGGTAATTTGGTAACATTGTCAACCCCTCATTGATTAACTTTACTATGTAAAAATTGAATTTTCATAGTCACGTTCTAAGGTTATCAATAATCTGTAGCTTTAATGCAAAAAATAGGTCAATTCAATTTCGAGTAGTACTTTCGCAAACCGGTGGTAAAACCTCGGATTTTTGAAATTGAATTTGTTTTTTCGACGTGAATAGTTCATTGATTAGATTAGCTGTGAATACGTAGTTACAATTCACTTTTTTTAAATTCCGTCAGCAGTTTTAGTTGTAATCAAACTACTTCGAGTATATTGTGAATCAAAAAAACTATGAATTGACTGCAAATGAACAGCAAATATAAAATTTGAAGGTATTAATAAACTTCGTCTTTTATAGGATTTTTCTTGTTCATCATTGTCGAATGTGCCACTTTCATTTTATAAAAAAAATCGATGCCCATGTATTTTTGCCCGTATATAGATGTCCGTATATATTTTGTGGTATTCTCAATCTCGAGTTAGAAATTAGTTAACTGAACGCACATTATAGTTATAAACTCTAGCTTCAATTGCAGATGAACCGAGAGAAGTTTAACTGTCGAGCTTTTGTGTTTTCCAATCCAATTCAATATTGAAATCGAATTTAATTTAAATTTTCTCTGTTCAGCAAAATGTTTGCTTTAAATTGTGCTATTTTACCAGTAAATACAAGTTTGATTAAATTGAAACGCTTTACAAACGAATATAAAGTCTCGTTTTAACCCTCTTCCAAAAAAAATGCAATTATCAGAAAATATTTATCAGCTTTAATTGGTTATCACAATAATCAATTAACAGTAAATTTAGTGTACCATTCGTTATAGATTAGTTCAATTCAATTTCCGGTAAATTTTGTTGCTTAATTTCTTTTGATCAATTGAATTAACTAGGTTTTTGTTCAGTTGTCTTTAATTGATTCTATTGCATGAGTTTATTGATATCCGAATAATAAAGTGTCTATTATTTATTATCTCTTGGCTTAACATTTCAAAATTATGAATTGTATTCAATCTTCAAGAAATTTTTAATTTTTTTTATAATTAATGGGTTACGGCGGTTGTATTTGAAGAGATGTCATCTAATCTCCAGAGTGTAAAGTAAAAAATCAAATCAATAAATGTAATTATGAAACTAATTAATTTGAATATCGTGTAAATTAATTTTGAAGTTTTCAGTGCCATCTTTTTTACCTCTTCAATATCTATATACTAATTCTTTCCTTTCTAATAAATATAAAATTAAATTAAAATTTTTAATTAAAAGGACTAATATATTGTTTCATCAATATACAAGTAAATGACTCATTCACAATGATAATGATGTTAAATTAATAATAGTTAATTAAAGTCACACTGAAATAATGTATAATTTAAATTAGTCATAAAATATAAATATAATAGTGTAAGTAACAAGGCATAAAATCTAAATCAGTTGGACAGATATGCATTCATTTTAACAACTCGATTTGCCAAGTGAACTTGAAGTCCACGTGTATAACCACTGCCAGAGCTTGTATTAAGTATATGTATTAATATATATTGCGTACGTATGTAGGTATGTATGTAAAGTAGTATCAAAGAGATAGAAGTAATGTAAGTATGCAATATGCAATATGTTATATCATATATATAAGAGCGAGGTCGTACAGTGGCGATTATCTTTGCTGAATCGTCGATATCTGACTCATATCACAGATCTCTTTTATCATAGGCTTGCTTTGGATACTTTCACGTGTCGTGTGTACTTAAATCCGCTTGTGTATCTATAAGAGTAATGAAATATGTATTTACATGCTTGTTTCTATAGACTCTTTTGTAATCAAGTAAAATATTTGAAATTTTTTTTTTATTATTATTAAAAGTAAACTCATATTCTTCTGCGATTAGGATTTATTTCTTTTATTATATTTTCTTTAGAGTTAATATTGAATTTTTCAATCGAATTTTTTTGACTTTAGAACAACATAATACACTGATGAAAAAAATAACTTAATTCAACGAAAAAAGGTAATTATTTACAAGTGGGGTCTATTATTTTAATTTACATTTTTTTGAACAAAAATTTTTTTTTTAATTTTGATATATTTTTTTTTGAAAAATACATATAAAGATAAACAATTAAAAAAAAAAATTAATTACCACAAATTTCACAAATTTTCAACAAAATTTATAAATTAAAAAAAAACTTGTAATTTTCTACTTTTTTTTTTTAATTATTCGTTTTTTTATGTACTTTTCAGAAAAAGAAAAAAAAAATATATCAAAAAGATCAAATAAAAATTTTCTCCAAAATTTTTTTCAACTTTTGAAGGCAAAAATAGCTATTATATCGAAATTTTTATTTTTTGATATTTTCTATATCGTCACCATGAATCCGCCGTTAAAACAAGCAGAATAAAAAAAAATTAAAAAATGTTAATTTTTCATCTAGATATGGCCAAAAATATGTTTGACTCCACTTGTAAATAATTACCGAAAAAAAATCTTGAACTATAAAAGCCATTTTGAAGACTTTCTTTCTCTCGAGTCATATGAGAAAGTTCTTGAACTGTGTAAAATTTATTCAAACTATGGAAAATTTTGTGGTTGAAGAATATTTTTACTCAATTCAAGATAACTAAATTTTTCAAAATGATCTTCTTGTTTCAAGACTTAATCTTTTGAATTAATTTAAACGTTTTATCAGTATAGAAATCCGATTACTTTTAGTTTTTTTTTTTTTTTTTTTTTTTTTTTTTTTTTTTTTTTTTTTTTAAACGAATAAGTAAATTTTCTAGAAAAATTAACATTCTCGTTAATCTTTTACACGTACATATAAAAGTATTTTTGCATTAAATAATTTAAATTGAAATTAAAATTAGTTTCTCTCAAAATAAAGTAAAAAATTAAATAAAAAAAAAAATACAATAACACGAGTTTAATTAAATTAAAATATTAAATAACTCGCTTATCATAGTATAAAAAAAAACGTACCGTGTAAAATAATTTAATTAATTTAGAAACAATCTTTTATGTAGTAGTAATTATGTACATTGTTTAACACGATAACCATCGAAAAAATATGATTAGGAAATAAGTAGACATTCTCAAGTAGCATATAACGTAAATGGTGGTTGATGCCTTCCGTTTATTGATTCTCGTCATACAGTAGGGAGTCCACCTTGCAACAATACGAATGTGGGCCACATTCTATAGCAACATTCAAATGCACAGACATGTACAGAGGGTTTATCTGTTAATCTACATGCAATTATCGAAGTATTTTCATATTATTTCAGAAAATAATAAAAATTTATGATAGATGGTCGCCAGAAAAAAAAATAGGGAGAATTAGGGTTGATATGATTTGAAAACTGATGTTAATGATTAATGATAATCGCTGTATTGCTATATACATGTCCGTAATATAATAAGAAGTGTTGATCAGATTATGCGTCACGTGTCTATCAGGAAAAGGTTAAGGTCGAAATGTATATATTTATTAAAATATCATATAATATAAATGTAGTGAGTAAATATGATAAGTACATTCTGTACCCGACGCGGTGCGGTGTTAAATAAATAAACCCGCATTTTATCTTTTTTACTTGGCTCATCATCAACAGCCACGTGACGAAATTACCAAGGCTCGTTTTTGCATAATTCATTTAATTTCTAATGTGCTATTTGTTTCTTACTATGGATTCGCTCTTCCGTGCTTAATAAATCGTGTTTAGTTTAAAGAATATTCCATCACTTCACAGAGATTTAATGTCTGATAAATTGACGTTGTAAAGAAATAAAAAAAAAAAAAAAAAAAAAAAAAAAACTATTCAATTTGCAAGATTAACTTTTTTAGTATAAAAATGTTTTAGTTTCATTGTACTTTAAATTTATTTAGGTGATGTATATTTTGGAAAATCGATTGACCTACTTGTAAACATTTTCATGTACAAAAGATTTTTATGCAGTTTACAAGTATTCGCGTGATGTTTATACAAAAAACAAATACATTTAGTTGATGCTTTTACATGTCTACTTTTGTCCGCGTTTGTCTGAGAAGCTCCAATTACTGACTATTTTTAACACAAAGAGTGAAGGGTTCTATAATAATTATAGTGTACTTTCATGATACTTTGTCATTTTATTCTATCGTAAAAATTTTTTTAATTTATATTTTTAAGAAATTTAAACTTGAATTCGGTCAGATAATGAATCTTTTTAATTATATCATGTAAACATTTTTGCTTGAATATTTTTATATTTCAGCTTCATTTTGAATAAAGTTTTCAAGCAAATGAATGGATTGATAAATATTAAAAATGAAATATAATAAAATTTATTTTCTACGAGATAATTCGACTTTTGAAACTTGAAACTCAATTAAATATTTAGTTTTTTTTGTTGTCGTTCAAATACATTTTTTTATTCTCAATGAATTAACTCCAATTTTGTCTGCATAATTTTATTCATGTAGAAAAAAAATTATTGTACATATATTAGAAATTTATATTATAAAAATTACAATAATAAAAAACTAACTTTTTAACATACACAAATTTATTTTTTACATTAAGTATTCAGCTTATGAATTTTACTGTCAATTATAAAAAAATTATAGCTAAAATTTATTACTAAAAGATATTTTCATATCGTTAAAAATTGTTCAGTAATTAATAAAAAGAAAATTTATAAAAAATATAGAAGAATTATTTATGGCAAAAATTTAGTATTAAAAGGTGGCGATCAACTTTAAAAATCTAGAATTTCAAGAAAAAAGTTAGGTAATATCAATCTTAGTCAGAAAATGTTTTAATAAATTTTTTATTATTTCCATTGAATTTTTAATCATTTTGAATAAACGTTGAAAAAGTTATTAAAAATAATTATTTTTTTTAATCTACTGTTTCAATGCTCTTAAATAGTGCTGTAAATGATGGTTGATATTATTTTATATTATTCAACTTCTCTAATTTTCATTTTTGCACGTCTCAACGCGAAGCGTGAGTAGTGCTTTATTCTCACTCTCTCAAGATCAAGTAATTATCTCGACAAATTGCTTTTATCCGAACTTTTTTGCACTTTAAGTACTAAATGAGTTGTCAAATATCAACAATAACACTTTTTTACGGCAGTAGATATTTAAAAAAACACTATTTTTTTTAGATAGTATAAAAAAAAACGTTTTGAAAAAATATTTCGGTGGTCGTCGGGTTGTAAATATGTGCGGATGATGTATTTGGTCACGATAACACCAAAAAAATTTTACTTTCTGAGTCTATTTTTTTTTTTCATTCGCTTCAGTATGATTTTGAGTAATAGCCTATTTAAAATTACCGTCTAATTCAATGTAATTGAACTTCAAAATGAATGAACTCATTAACAGTAAACAGTCTTTTTGTATATCTACATAGATATAACAAATAGATCAATCTTTGGCCCCACACATGGGTGCTTCCGATCATCTCAGTTTTATGTTATTTTAATTTTTTTTTGTGATGAATCATCGTTGAGACGTGCATTTTTGGATTTTCCAAACTTTTCCAAGATTGTGATCAATGATAAAATCATCAAAAAGTATCATAAAAATAATTAGTAAATAAGGTTTGATATTGAATTTTACATTATTTGTTGTATTTTAAGGTACTTTACTCAATTGAATCTATTTTTTTTTTTTTAATTAAACAAAGATTTATGAAAGAATTAACTTAGTAAATCATAGTCAAAAAAACTTTACGTGATTTTTTATATTTAAAATGATGATGAAAATTTTATTTTGCGAGATAATTGAAAAATTTAACATCTATTTTTTTTTTTTTTTTTTTTTTAATTGGCCCTGGAATTTTATTCAGAGTCAGGTAAATCAGGAAATTTGAAAATAAGCTTTTAATCTTCACCCTGTATTAGTTAAAATATGTTGCATATTATCATGTTAAGTTTTGATTCTGTACGGCGCACAGTAAAAAATTTTTCGTCATTGTATAGAGTGAAAATTTGTGTGTAAAATATTACACTCTAGTGTGTAGAATGTAACATTCTAGTGTGTTAAATCATTAATTCAACACATGAGAATATTAAATTCTATACACTAGAGTGTAATATTCTACACACAAATTTTAACACAACAAAATGACGAAAAATTTTTTACTGTGCGAGATGAATAAGTGTGGAGTTTAGTATAAAGTGTATTGTTGAATAATTACCGAATCAATCAAATTTATTTGTATATGAATGATTTCAATTTATGAGGATGAATAATAGTAGATCTTGTCGTGAATTTGCTATTCACCTGCCGCAATGCGTCTGGAATAGTGCCAGAGCGCAGAATTTTCGCGTCGGCGTTCGTTGGACCAACTCGAGATGTTCATGATCCATTTAGATTTTATGGCCTAAGTCTTAGTTTCGAGATTAGTTTTAGTATTGCTTTTACTTTCACATCCTCCATGTTTATTTATATTTATAAATTATACATTGTATACTATTTCTTATTTCCTCCGCACCCGGAACTCAGCTGCAGTCGCTCCAATGACCAGCGGCGTTGATAAAAAAAAATAAATATAAAAAAACACTTTTATTTACATTTAAAATACTTTTTTTTATATCTTGAAACCTATTCATATTTTACGAGCGTAGTATCGTGCCAACTTCTCATAAGAGGAGAAAAATAAAAATAAAAATAAAAGAAATTGATGTTTTGCTTTGACCTACAATGAACACGAACAAAACATTTAGTTTCAAAATTTTAATATTTTTTACTTGTTGTTATTATATATATATTTTTTTATGCAATATAATACAAAAGTTAAGAAAAAAGATCCAACTAAAAAATCTCAATGAGTTAAAATAATGATCGTTAAAATAAATTCCGTGACTTTTTAATATAATATTACATTGTTTTTAAAAGTTTGTGAATGAAAGACATTTAGAGAATCTATTTCGGTAACAAAAAAAAAAAATTTCATGGAGGAAATAGACGGAGACTATATTTGTGTTAGTTTTATCATAAAAGATGTGTAGGATCGGTTTAGCTTTATTAGTGACGATGAAAAATGATATTTTCCTTGAATCGAGAGCGCTAAATACTAATGTGAAAAGCTATTAATTATTTAAGCGCTGGAATAACAACGATAGTTAAACTGACAAGTAGTCAGCGGTTATTTTCATCAGCCAACATGTTCTGTAGCTCCCCCTCTCTATTAATATATTGTCGTAGAAATGTTAGTATAGAAAATTTATTAGCAAATAAAAGCAATTTTATATTTTTTATTTGACGTGGTTGCTTGTACGTATACTATTTTTCATTCTTTGTACGCTAGCTTTAGTTTATTTACTTTAATAACCAATTGACATACATGACTCGCTGAAATTGCTTACGTTTCAGTGTTTTTTTTCTTTTTTCTATTCAAATGCATTGTAACCGTTTTTGTACTTTCAAGTACGTAGAATTCATCTATTTATTTATTCATAAAGAATTGTTATATTTTTTGGTTCAAAAGCAGTGAAAGAAATTTTTTTTAATGAAAAACTTTAATTATATGTACACTCAATCAATTTTTCATTACTTGAATAATAGTTTTTTTTTTTAATAAAGTGGAAAATGAAAGAAAAAAATGGAGCCTCTGAAATTCTAAGTAATTAAAATCGATTTTTTAATAAGTACTCATACGGAGAATGGTTCTTATGAGTGAGAGTTAATTGACATCTGAATGGAAAATCAAATTGCTCGATTGCCAATATTTGAAAATAATTGTTAGATAAAGAAGAGCGGTTGTGAAGTATCGAAATTGATTATTTGATTGGTATCAGAATTCAATAAGATTTGAGGGCTGATAAACTCTTCCGCTTATGAGATTCATTTAAATCGAGACGTCGCAACGGAGATATCGTGACTTTTTTTTTAAAACTGTTTACTGTTATCCGTCGGGTAAATTGATCAGTTTGAATAAAGCTCGTAGTAATAAGAATTTATTCGGGGATTATATGAAATCTTGAAATTCAATCGGCGGTTGGGAAGTTTGCTCGGATTTTTTTGTTGGAAAATTTATTTTATGCTCAAAATAAATTATATTTTATTTTTACTCGGCTTCAATTTATTTATAGAGTCACGGAAGGAGTTGCGCGAAATTGCTGAAGCGACAGACTCTGAAAGTTGAAAAATCGGGTATCTTCTCTTGTTAAAAATTATTAAATTAATAATCAAACGTATATTACTCAAATTTATGAAATCTTTTATTCTTTCGACATAATTACCATCCATATTTATTAAAAATTTTTTTTTTTTAATTGTCGCGACTTGGGCTTGAATTCAAAACTGAGAAATTAATTGTAATTTTAGAACTCTGTTACTCTTCCAGCATTGTCACTCTGTCCTTCAGTAAAAGGCGCGAAAATTAAAAAAACTAAAGTAATATACAATTTTTTTTAGCAATAAATGTCTTGCAAAAATAAATAAATCATTAATAATAAATGACTTAAAAAAGAAATATTTGTTAAATAAAAAATAATGTTATTTTTTTCACGCCCATTTTGCAAGAACCCAAGAACTTCCGGTTACACCCATCGTCAATATTTATGATTCATGGTTAATTGAAAGAAAACAATTAGTTATTTATTAATTAACGTCTCAGATTTAATGATAACGACAGTAGCAAAGAACTTACTTCTGGCGACGACTGCTGAAGGCTATTGCTCGAACCATCTTGACTGGAGAGTGCAAGGATGATAAGTGCAAGGACACCAGCGACAATAATTGTCCTGCGGATGCCCGCGAGGACATGTCTGCGTGATGTCATCTTTTCTCGGTGATTATTTTTCCTACGATACTCATATCGAACTGAAACCAAAAAATAAATTAAAAATTAAAAACAAAAATATTATCACCATATAACACAATCAACAACAATCGTACTACCGGTCTTGCTTATTTACATAAATTTTGAACACTTATTTATTTGATAAAAATGCTAAGCACATGTTTTATTCATTCGTAATTAATTCGTCGTGACAGCATATCTTATTAAATTACAATTATCAGATGATTCAGTTAAAATTTTCAGTAATTTTAATATTAACAATAACAACCGCCTTTTCTAAATAATTAAAAAAAAAAAATTAAAGTAATTAAATTTTGTTTATTTTTTTCATATTTTTACTGTCTCAGCTGTTGCATAAGTGCTCCAATTTAAACACTAAACAGTAAATATAAATACAAAAAAAATCAATATTAATTATTAATTTTTACTTTTTAATAAAAAGCTCTAGATATTTAATAATACTCATCCAAACACTGAAATTTAAATTTAAAATTTGCATTAGAGTTATTGAAAATATAAAAAAAAACGTGAATATATAATAATCAAACGCATAATTGGGAATTGCGTAACGTAAAGAGAGATCTCTCGGTAATATACTAGAGAATTACACACACCTCTCTTAATTAATTCCGACTGATAGGTATGTATGCAATTTGCAAAACATATATATACTGTCTCTCTACACACACTATAATTTTGCTAATTAATTCATTACTCATTCCGTGAAATAACAAAGAATAAGATAATTTAAATAAAATATATTTATTTATTTATTTGAAAATTATTTGCTCGATAATTAAAACTCGATGTCTTATGTCGCGAAATTATTCAAGTGTCTTTACATGTCAGAGCTTTTATCAATACCAATATCAAATATTTATATTAAATGTCTTCCATAACAGGTTACTATTTAAATATTAAAAAAAAATAATTTACTTACTTTCTCCGGTCATACACGGGTCAAATTTAAAATTTCATTTGTCACTTAAAATTTTAGTGCACTTTTTAAAACAAATGTTGAATATAGGGTTAGTTTTAATTGAAATGGTGTTATATTGAAGAATATTTATAAAATTACATATTACATGTTTAGCGGATTGTTAAAGTTTAAGTAAATCTTCAAGTTTTGACACACGGTTGAAAAGGAAAATCCAGAAGATAGAATAATAAGAGCGGAGTAATGTACGACTTAATCACGCGGACATCCTCGACAATACTGAATAGTTCACTGTTGGGTTGAGAGTAACTGCGCCAAACACGCGAGTCGAAGTAATGCAGCTAGAGTGTAAGTGACATTATATGACAACGAGGATGACGACGACGACGTCGACGCCGGGCGTCTGCCGTGACCACGGCGCTGATTGTCAGAGTAAAGCAAATAGTTTACTACTGTACACTTTTAAACACATTCTACACATCCACAATAAGAACATCATTGCCACCCGCGTACAATATATGAGTATTATGTGAATGCATATGTTTGAAAATATACATATGTAATATTTTGAGTACAAGTGTGGGTGTGTACAAGTTTATGTCTAGGTACGGGTGTGTGATTGTACATTTACGTGGGTATAGATGTGATGTGATGAACATTAATATACACATGCGTATGAGGCACATAAGAAGTCTCTGGGATTGGTTGGTTGTTTCGCGGGTCGATTTACCGCTGGATGTATCTCGCGCAAGCGTAATGTTTTCATTTAGAAAATGATACGACCGGAAAGTGGAAACTGCCGAGTAGAGGTAGAGGATTAAACTCGAGATCTTGCAGGAGAAAATAGAAGTTGGAAAGAAATAATGAAAATAAAAAAATAAACAAATGAATAGTTTGGGAGAATAGGAATTATATGAATGTGAATGTGAATGATAATGATAAAAATCCGCGGATCAAAAGATTATTTTTTTGAGATGAAAGAGCTGGATGGTGAAAAGAAAAGTTCTGAGGGATGTTAAGTATGAAATGTTTTATTTAAATGATAAAGGACAGGGAGGAAGTAAAGTTTTTTGGAATTATGGGTAATTTAACGGAGAGAATATATTTAGAAAATGGATGATGGAAAATTTTTTTAGGTCTTTTATAAAAATTTTTAGGATTTAGTTAAAGATAATATAATGATTAGTAAAAAATAGATTATTTATTTTTTTGTGGATATTGGATTGTTTCGAAAAATTTAATGATTACTGAAATTTTCAATTGAAAATAATAGATAGAAGTTTTATAGAGTACACAGAAAGAAAGAAAGTCTTGAGTCAAGCGTAAATTTTCTTAAATCAAGAAAATCTTAAGGGAGATTGAAAATTTCTTGAATGTAGTAAAAATTTTTTGAACGAAGTTAAATTTTTTTAAGCCAAGAAAATTTCTTCTTGCTCCAAAATAACTTCGGTCTTCCTTATAATTTTCTTGGTTCAAGAATTTTTTTTTTCTGTGTACCGATGATTAATAAAGAAAAAATTAATATTTTAAGATAGTAGTAAAAAAATGATAGAAGTTAGGAAAATTAAGGATTTATGAAATTTCAATAATTAAAAAAAAAAAAAAGAAATCGGGCATTTATATTTGATTCTCAGCAAGTGTGATAAATATTGAATTAAAAATCAGTAAAAAATTCTCTCGAAATTTTTTCATTCAAAAAGATAACAAAAGAATAATAAAAACCATAAAATAAAACTTTGAATAACATTTTAATAAAAGAATTTAAGATATTTGGTATAAAAATAAAATTATTATATGCGATTATGTAAAATATCATAGAATGCCTATTATGCAAGAGGAATGTCAAGCATTCGGCAATAGTACAGATTCTCTTGGAAATCTAGAGTACGTTTACTATACCGTATGTGCAATGGTAAAGCCGCGATAGAAGATAGCATAAAGCCCTGTTGTACATATATTTAGGTATACAATACTTTGAAGAATCAGGACACAAATAGCAAGGTTCAATGGATCATTGGTAAGCCCCCAACAATCTGAAACGTTTGATCTCTCAAGCGTGATTTTCTTTTGACTGCTACTGGCTGCTCTTGTGCATGCTCAAGTGATGAACGTACCGACGCTGGTTAGTGTTCCTCGAAAGCGCTGATCACGCCTAAACATACCATGCTTTTTTTTATGTATTTATACATACATATATTCACATAGATGTGACGTTGATGTTGATGCATTGCATACATAAATGTAGACAGCTGAGATATTATAAATCAAACCATGTTCTACCGCGAAAGCTTTTTAAATTATAATATTGTGAGTTATAACCACCTGAGTCGAAATATAAAACGTAGATTGAACGGATTAGATAGTAAAAACGTGAGCGTAGCGTTTTCAACGTGTCAAAAAAGTAAAATAGAATGTCAAAAACTTAATTCAGAGACAAAACGTATCTGCACTGATAAAAAAATTAACTTGACTCAAGAGCCAAACTCTTGAACCAAGAATACCATTTTGATAAAAATGATTTTCTTGAGTCAAGAGAATAAATTCTTAAGTCAAGAAATTATTCTTGATCTAAGAAAATTTTCTCGTTTCAAGAATTTATTCTTGGTCCAAGATTTTGGCTCTTAAGTCAAATTAATTTTTTTATCAGTGTGGGCTTGAAACAAACAAATATAGATATACATATTAATAATTATTAATTGATAATAAATACTATTTCAAACAATAAAATCGTAATTTTAACAATTTATTTATGATGTTTATTATTCAAATGTTACAATTCAATAATCATATATTTTGTACATAAGAAGTAATAATTTTATATTTTAATTTAGCTAACGTCAACATTTACAAGATAAAATAGTAAATTTTAAACGCGACGATAAAAATGATACTATAATTATTGACTTGGCGCTTTTTATTGTTTGAAAGGATAATCTTTAAAGAGTGTTAAAGAGTTAGAGTTGTTGTTATTTATAATAATAACCGCTACAAATCACTTTTTTTCAATATTAAATTATAAATGTTGGGTTTTATATCATGAAAAATATTTATTTATTAATTTTATTTTTTCTATGACATCAGATTTCTAACCGAAACTTATAAACTTCCCAAGTTCCTTAAACTATTCAGTATGAGACGATGATTAAATTGTTTAACTTCCCTTCAAAAATTCGAACGTATCCTGAATATTCTAAGTGGTTGACCGTATGAGATCTTCGACCAGGCTCAACGCCAAAATTCATCAGACTTCTGTGCTCGTTAAGATTTTTAAAAAATTTTACAGCAGTGATTAACACATTTTTCGCATTTAGCAATAACAATGTTCTTCAAGATGGATTTTGAACTATTTATCCTATTATTTTCAAAACTTAATCGACTTGAAACCATGAAAGATTTACTTTGTAACTTTGCATTGGAGAAAAAGAGACAGAGATAATTGTTGATAATTTTTTATTAATTTATTACCATGAGATATGCTCTATACTTTCAATTATGCAAAATATTCAATATGTTATTTCTTTTCATTACCTAAATTTTTATTGAAATCTGATCGGTACTTTTTGAGAAATAAAACAAACTATGATTTCCTATAAAGTTCATTTAAAGGCAAAAAATCTTTAATATCAAATACTTTTTTTTGGTACTCTGTAGCTCTTTGATGTTTTGAGTTGTTCATTATTTTATTAAAATTTAACAATATGCCAAATTTTATGATTCATCTAGGATCTCGGTTGAGGCTCTTGGATGTATCTCGGCATAAAAAGTTAATGATGTTAGTGATTTTTCGGTGGCTTTGGTCAACTCAATCGTTTTTAAACGTGAAATAATTCTAGAAACCCGAAAAATTCATTAATTTAAGCTACAAAATTTTTTTTTAGTCTTTTCTAAATTTGAAAGTGTGAATAATTTTAACCCTGAGCACAGTTGAGAGACTGGAATTTTCGGTAGTGAACCCATCTTGGGAACCTCAACTAAGCTGACCATCAAACATAACAAAATTTCCTCGGTAAACTCTTTAACATAATTGGTGACAATAATTCATCAACTTCTTACATTCCTGAGGTTATTCCGCATAAATTCTTTGATGGATTGTTCAGCTTCTCTGAAAAATTTCAAGACCTTTAAATATTTTCGGTGGTTTATATTTTAGGAGCCTTAATCCGGTTCCGTTCGGATTAAGGTCTAAAACTTTTGATGTTTAGCCTTTTAGTCTCTTTGAGCATCAATTGGATCTCCCTTTACTGATTCATCACAGTATTATTCCGTGCGAGCTTCTCATTTTTAGAAGCCATTTGTAATTCTTTTTTTATTCAATATTGATACGTTTCATTTACGATTCCGGTCCATGACAATCTATTTTTTATTTTCGAAACTTTGAAACCACATGAGTCATTTTTTCAACTTCCAATACCTTCAATTAACGTTTTTAACGGTTAATGCGTCTAATTCATATTCTATATCTTGATTCGGGAATTTCTTTTTAATGTACCGTTGCAGCGAAAGATGATACTATTGTTACGTAATCCCGAATAGTTTTATCGATAATCCAACGAGTGTGTTTTGTGAGAGCGATGTTTGTGTTGGCTATTACCATGATTTATGTAGAGCTTTGTATCTCTAGTCGGTGTATATGTTGTATCACAAAGCTCCCAGCAATGGAAAGGCTATTAAGCTATTGGATCTATCGATTTATGATTTGTTTCGGATATTATTTATGTGTATTGCCTATATCGTGTATGTAATGCATTTGAATTTATATTTTCCCTCTTCTCTAAGCGTAATCCCCGCTACTGTAAAAAAACCACAGAATTTCAATCGTGCTCTGTTAAATAATTGATGTTTTATTTATGTCATAAAATTATATAATTTATCAATGATTTCTTGTTAATAATGAAAAATACTTCACTTTTTGATTCCATTATAGAAAATTAAAGACTATGTTTTATTGATCATATGTTTAGGTCATTATTATCACTTGTGATTAGTTTTTGTGAGGGAGAACTTAGCTATTTATCTTTTTATATGGTACGGTTTTTTTGAGTTATTTTATTTTTAAAATTATAATTGAGTCTAATAATTTTGGAAATAAAAATTCTAAAAAATTAATCATTTAAAATTGGGATAAATGTTAATGTAAGCTTTGAGTAAATGCAATTAAAATTAAAGCAATAGTTGTGTAGTAAAAAATCATTAGTGATTTTTTGTTTAAATAAATTTTATTTAGACCCAAATAAAAAAAATACATAATCTAAAAGTTCAATAATTAAAAGAACAAACTTGACATAATAATATAACTGAAAAATTATAAGTTAGTTGCATCTTGAAGATTGCCTGAATTTTGAAATTATATATTTTTGATTTATTAATATTGTTAATTTGTAACAGATACTGTTAATCTAGATAGTTAAGTTATGAGACGTGAGAAAAATTTTAAGTTTTGAATATTTAAAAATTCTAGATGAGATTTTAATGATACAACGAAAAATATCTGACATTAAATTTAATTTTAATATAAAAATTATTATTTGCTACTTAAGGGGGAACACTGTGACGATCGAAAAAAATGATAATTTTCAGGAATTTTTTTGACTGGGAAAATAAAGGAATTTGAGGATCGGATTTTTTTATTTTATTAAGGGTACATTAAAGATTATTACCCTAAATTTTTATTTAAAAATATTTTATTATTACAAAGTTATTAACAATCTCGTAGAGCGCTAGAAAAAAATTTCCCCTCGATGGTCGATTCGGTAACTCAAAAATGGATCATCTGAAAATAAAAACCCAAATTGCTTTTTAATTAGTAAGGATGTAGTTATCGTCGCACATGTGGAATTTTGAAAATTTTCATTTTTAAGAAAATGGCGACTGATTGAAAATTTTCTCACTATTCTTTCGGTTTTTTTTCTATTTTAACCCAACTAAAAAAGTTTTTAAAATAAACTACCTAAATAATAAGTACTCATTTAAAAAAAACATTTTCTGTAAGCTTTTAAATTTTAATTATGATAATGAAATGGTAAGAAGACTTATTTGTCAGAATTTTAATCTTATATGAAAAGTTTATGGTTTATTTTATTGTATCTATCGTTTTTCAGACGGATTATAAAGTTTAAACTCATTAAAAAAAAATTTTATTTATAATAGTGAAAACTAAATATTAAAAAAAAATAAATTTAGCTCGCAATGGTTTTTTTCTTAAGCATTATGTTAATTATGAAAAAAGACGAAGAAGTAAATGATAAATTAATTCAAGTATATATTTATATTTATATTTGAGACATTAAAAACGATTTTCGAACAATTTAAACTAAGCCGTGAGTTCTTCGGGATTTCCAAACGCTCTAGAAAGCGGATGCTGACATCAAAATTTATTTTTGTCCGCGCTACAATTTAAATTGTCCGAATTTTTTTATTCTGTTTACTTCTGGGTGTTTTTTATTTTATCACCCAAATATTTTATTTATTAATAGTTACTATTTTATTTGTTTTATCACAGAAAAAATTTTTTCAGTGAAGGAGAACGACGAAAAAAGCTTGTTTACAAAACAGTTTTAATTTTTTTTTTTACTCGAATAAAATATTCCCCGCCTACTGCGTACGGAAGGTCTAATTTTATTTTTTTTATCTACGGCAGATTAAATATGTATATACGCGATCATTATCTTCGACTGTCACGGATATTTTTTACGAAGATATTTACTGGATTAAAGTAGAAAATTTTAATGTGTAAGGTTGTAAAAATAAAATAAATTATTTGTTTAATTGTTTCAGGGAACTCGAAAACCCTCGTTTATTTATAATGATACCGGGAGAGAGTGGGATAAAAGGGGTAACATCATTCTGGGAAACAGTAGACGACTCTCTGTGGAATAGGACGAGTAAATTAAACCCTGAGAGCGACAGAATAACTGCGACGGCTGTGCTAGACTTACCGACTTTTAATGACACTTGTCAGGTTAAAGTTTACGGCACTGTCACTTATAAGATGGATGAAATGGAACTGCAAGCACCTGTTAACTTTCTCAGTCTTACAACAACTCAGGCAATTGACAAATCATTAACACCAAGGTACGCCAAAGATCTTCATCTAAGTGTAGTTGCTATGAAAGCTGCCGCTATTGAAAAAGTAATAGCGGTTCCGCTGCACGCAGATGGACGGGGTATCAAAATACTCAGCTTCATCGAAAATAAAGATTTCCAAGAAATTTTAAATGATGTTCATGTTTCGAAAAATCCTGAAGTTTTCCGGAACTGTTTGATTGAAGTTTTGTCTGTTGAAAGCGCTGTTACTATGAGGATTTCTGCAAGGTAATTAAAATTTTTCATTCTTAAAAACCTATTTAATTAAAAGAATTAGAAAAAATTTGTCTTTGACGTAGGGTAAGTGTGGGTATTACTACGGGTGTAGGTATTACTGCGGATTTATTTATTTCAATTATAAATAAATGGTACTTGAGCGTTTTAAATTAAAAAAAATTATTGCTAATAATTGAAATCTTCAAGAATATATTTGTGTAATAGTTTTACACATACAACAATTATTCATTTTATTGTTAATAAATGAAAATTTACTGGCTATACAGGTAGTAAACTTTAGCTTTTTTGTGAGTTTCTGTACGAAAAGAGGTGGTACTAAAAGATCCTTTTCTCTACATAAAATGGTTCAAACTTAATGTTTTTTGCATATAAAAGTAAGATAATCCTTCTTTTATATCAATTATGTATCAAAAACTGAATTTTGATCAATAAATATTATTTAATTAAGGACGCAGTAATAGGTACCAATAAACTGAACATGTTTGTATTACTACGAATGTTTTCAATAATCCGCAGTAATAGAAACACCTCTATTTGTATGCGTTTGTACCAATTACTGCGGGTGTAAAATACATTCATTCTAACCGATAAAAAAAACACCGCCTGTCAAGTAGCCTTTAAATTGCTCTTAGTTAAAAATAAATAATCTTTAAAATAAATTATAAGCAGAAAATTGATAAAAAAATAAAACAAATAAATCGAAGTTGATGAAAAATACAAGCGGTTATTATAATAAGAAATTTGTTATGTTAAACTAAGCAGAAAAACTTTCAAATCAAGAAATTTCCATGAAATTAAGTGAATCTAACTTTATTCAAAAATTTTTCTGATTGATTTAAAAAAATTAAAAATCATTTTTTTTAAATCAAGATTTGTGTTTCTTCGATCAAGTTAATTTTTTAATTACTATAAAGGCTCTGCTTATTATGTCAAACATCACTATTCCGGTCATTATTATTAATTCAAGCATGCTGTGTTAAATTATCATGTTTATTGATATAAATTCAAATTATTTCAGGAATACTTTTTACTAATCAAGTCATTTTATTAAACAAATAAATATCTTTCAAACGTATTTTATTCATTTCTTAAAGGATCTCGAAATTGTTTGTCATTGAATTTCATCCGCAGTAATAGAAACGCAGTAATTGAGTCATTCGCAGTAATTGGCACACAGTAATAGAAACAAGCTCCTGTCATACCCGCAGTAATACATGCATATGAACTTTTTTTAAAATGCTTATTATTTAAAGATAATATTTGTTTATCGCATTCTTAACTTTTTTTTTTTGAGTCAATAATGAGTCAAACTTTGGTTTACGAAAAAAAAATTATTGTTATTTTTGAAAAATTTAATAAGAATGCTTTTGAAGTAAAACCTACAGAAAAAACCGCAGTAATATCCACACACCCTACTTATATCATTAAATTAATTTTTTTTTAGTTAAATCTAATATAATTGAAAAGGTATTGAGATGAATTTATGCATTTTAAAGATTGATAAAATTTGATTATTTATTTATTTTGTTTTGTACATGTCATATCGTTATATGTCAAATATTTTAAATATTACTCCATATAATCAAGCAAGTAAAGAAAATTTTATGATGGGCATATAAATAAATTTCTATTGTGAAATTTGGTAGCATCGGAAAGGCTCCATCGACTAAATAATTAAGAGAATAAAGAAAATTCAGTGACTGGCACATTTATTTTTTTGAAAGGGATTTTTATAGTTCCATTCTGTGTCATCAGAAATATTTTGACTTAAATTTATGCCGTCTCACGATTTCATGTACACAAAAAAAAATTAACTTGAATCAAGTAAATAATTTTGAAGAACTTCATCTTCTTGATTTGAGTAGAAAAATTGTTAATTTAAGAAATTTTTCTTGGTTTAAGTAAATCTTACTTGATTCAAGAATTTTTTGTCTTGATTCAAGAGAATGAAACTTTTCACAATTATTTTCTTGGTTCAAGAATTTTCATCTTGATTCAAGTTAATTTTTTTTTCAGTGTATTTTTTGCTGATGGTCAATTTTTTGTACAAAGTTTTGGAGTAGTTTGTGGGTTCTATAACTTTCTCCCGTGACATTTGACATTAAATTATTGGTAATTGATCCTTTCATAGCTATAATATTTCTTTTATTGATTTCAAAAATACCCAATATATATTGTGATTAAAAATATCGAAAAATCATGACGCCAAAGTTATTTATTCATAATTCGTAATTCTCGGATTTTACATAAAGATACTGCCATTCTAATACACTGATAGAAGGATTTTTTAGCATTCAAGCAGATTTCTTTGTGTTTAAGAAATCATTTCTTAAACATCATTTCTTAGTATTTAAAAAATATTTCTTAGTATTTAATTAAGAAATCCTTTCATCAGTGTACGTCGTATCTCACATTTAGAAAATTTTACAGCAGACGGTAAAAACATTTCATTTTTAACATTGATTAAATGGGATTCAATAGATGAAAATATTTATTTTTCAAAAAAAAAAAGTCAATATATCAAATTTTGTGGGATACGACATATTAGAATGGCAGTATCGATAAGTGACTGTAAGCTTGCTAGTACTAATGAAAAGCATAGAAAATTTTTTCCTAAAAAAATAATTTGAATTTTATTTGAATCAAAATATATTCAGGTTACAAAAATTTATAATTTTTAATACATAATAGATTTTGTTCTAAATTAGCTTCTATTTTTTTCCTAATTTGATTAAACTTTTTTTTATCGAAAAAAATATTGGAACATTTAAAAATCACGAAAATTCCAAGACATCGTATATTGATGGATACATTGATAATAACAGACATGATAAGTTATGTACACGTCAAGTATTTGATATGAAAAAAAATATCAAAAAATTAATTGACCCTGCGGCCTAGCCCCGGAACTTCTTTGTGATACAAAATAGTATTTAGATTATAAACCTTCAATCGCCATTTAAATTTGTTTTCTTATGTCAGAAAAATTGAAGTGAAGCGACGTAATCAATTCCATGAAAAATATATTCAAATAATCAATATTGGTTAATGGAACGACGCATTATATATTCCACGTTCCGGGTTTGTATAAACAAACAACTTACATGATTCTGAAGAGATGAGAAAACAGTAGAATAATTTGTTGACAAGATTTATAGTTCACTTCAGAAAATCAAATGTTGCTGGGGAAAGATTGAAAAATCCAACATTGTTTTTATTTTTGCAATTATAGTCAAAATTTTATTTTTTCAAGATATCAATTTTTGCCGATCAATAATTCATGTTATTTTTACGTAAAACAATATTATAAAAATTTCTAAATACTATCTCGTAAAAGGAATGACTAATTTTAAGATAACATTTTAGAGCCTGAGGAAGTTTTTCAACTGCAAAATAAAACTTCACAGTAAAATATTTGCTGACTAGAAAAAAAATCTTGCAAGTTAGTTGCAGACTGACACAGAGAATTTTTGTTTTGAAGAACTCACTATTGACAGTGTTTCAATATTTAATCGTAAAAAATTTTCAAACGAAACAAAAACGTTCGTTATAAATCACGAATGAATATTTGTATCTCTCTATTTTGATAACAAGACAAACTCTGAATGAGATATGAAGCTCGTTATATATTTACTGTGAAATAAAATTTTAATTGGTCCTCAGGTCGACGGCACAACTGAATATTTTAATTCACATGCTCCAAGCGGAATTTCCGGATGCCATTGAGACAGGAAAACAGGATAAAATCGCCGACGCAGTGATTGCACTAGAAAACGAAATAAAATTGAAACTCGGGTGTGATGAACCCACAAAGCTACTTAAGGCCAAAGTCGTCACTGACTTGTTAGTCCCTTAATTACATAAAATTTTTTATTATTATTTAATTTTTAATTTTATAAAATAAACTAAACTTTCTTATCATAATAATATATAATAAATAAAAATATATATAATATATTATAATAATAATAATAATTTCTTATTAATCAAAAAAATTACAATTAGATTTCTATTATAAATTTATATCATATTTATACTATAATACAGCAAATAGTTCTACACAGAAAGAAAAATTTCTTAACTGGAGAACAAAATTCTTGGCTCAAGAAAATTTTCGGGTGCCTGAAGGAAGACCGAAGTTGTGTTGGCCGAAGTAAAAATTTTTCTTGAAATTGTATTCTCGGTGGAAGTAATTTTTTTTTTCATTCAAATTATCATAAATACTTGATACAATAAATTTTTATATTTGATCAAGATTTTTAGATACTTTAGGGAAGCAGCGTCACCTACTTTAGCTGAGAAAAAAATTTTCTCACCTTGAGAAAATTTTTCTCTTGAATATTTGATACCCATTTTATATTATTTTAGCGTGCAATTATACCTCCCTGATTAAAAATATTGATTGAAAACAATTGAAAAAATTCACTCCATGTAAATTGTATATCTATATATGCAAAAAGAGAAATTGGAATCAATTGAAATTATTGAAAGAAATTCAAATCCTACAATAGTGAATTTTTTTCAATCAATATTTTTAATCAGGGCTATTTCATGAAAAAAGAAAAATGATTCAATGTTATTTGATCTTCCCATTTGACATGTTAGTCAATAAAAATATTAATGAAAATTTACTTCTATCAAGAACTAAATTTTTTGGAGCAAGAAGCTAAATTTTCTCAAAACTACAAGATTTTCTTGACTTAAATAAATTTTCTTAGATCAAGATACTTATTTCTTAAAGCAAGAGAATTAATTTTGTTGAAATAAGTGAAATTTCTTGTGTCAAAAAAAAAATTTTTTTTTCGTTCAAGAAAATAATTAGGAAGAAAAATATTTTCTTAGTTCAAGTGAACCTTTTTTTCTGTGTAATAAAACGTCTGCAACAGTAAAACTGTCTCTTTAAATGGACTTAAATGAGTAATATCAAAGCTATTCCCACTTCTAGGTAGTGAAAATTTAAGCTTAATAAAAGAGTTTTACCGAATTTCGATATCTTGTCTAGTTCAGTAATTATATCAAGTTAAAATAGTAAAAACATTAATTTTTACGATTTTCAAAATTTCAAAATCTTGCCATTTCCAAACTACGCTCCCGATTAAGCTCATTTTTGAACTTAACCTTGGTATTTATCGATAGATAAAGCATGTTGAGTTTGAGAAGAATCGGATATAAATTGAGAACGCTATCGGGCTGACAAGCCGCGTTATATCGTATAAATAAATATACACAGAAAAAAAAATTAACTTGAATCAAGTAAATAATTTTGAAGAATTTCATCTTCTTGATTTGAGTAAAAAATTCTTAAACTAAGAAATTTTTCTTGGCTTAAGTTAATTTTACTTGATTCAAGAATTTTTGGTTTTGAATCAAAACAATGAAACTCTTCAAAATTATTTTCTTGATTTAAGAATTTTTTTCTTTATTCAAGTTAATTTTTTTTTTTCAGTGTATATATATAAACTTTTGAACGACCTACATTTTTTGACTCAGCTCGACAAACTGAATCAGAAAATGACAAAATTTTTTAATAAGAACGGCTGCAATAGTTAGATTTTTATGAAATCAACTAAAAAAGATAGTTAAATTTTAGATACTAAAATGTAAACATTTTAATATCTCTTTTCAAGCAAAACATAAAAAAAATCTTAAAGTTAAAAATAACAACCACAGTGTATCTTTCAAATTATTTATTTTGTCAAACTATATAAAGCTTTTTATAATAGATGTTTTTTTTTTTTTTTGTTGCGAATGAGTAAGTGAGAGAGTGAGTGTGTTGAGTACAGAACTCGCTGAGCACTTTTGATAAAAAATATCATCATTATGACCGTTATTACATTTCATTGTCGTTATACATTTTTTTATTATTCTGCTCAATCTAGTTCTTTAATTATTAATATCTCACATTACATAATCACTTTTTTTTTTCATTTTATCTTTTCTCATTAATCATTATGTTCATTTTTTTTATTTGTATATATATATATTTTTCGAGCGAGCCACTGGCTCTAAAATCTAAACATACTTTGTAATAAACACCGCGTTTTAATTAATATAACAGTAATATAACGCGCTTTATGATCAATTCCAATGTAAAAACATTTTTCAGTAATCCAACGCAATTATTCAGTAATAAATAATTATACAACTTATTATTTTCAATAAATTTCAATTTATAAATAATTATCAATAATAATTAATTAATAACTAATATTTGATAAATATATTAAATACATCAACAATTTAAATATATTTCACTAGTTATAATGATGATAATTATATCTCACAGAGACCTTTTAGGCAAGATAACTCAACGACAGTTTATTTTGTTTCTTTTAAATGACATTAAAAAGAGGTAGATGAGTAACGATGACAGGGTTTTATGTTTTTATTTTTATTTTTATTTTATTTTATTATTTTTATCATTTTATGCTCATGAGACAATAATACTAATACTCGGCCGTTTATCTTTAATGTAACAATGTTTTATATTATTTAAAATCTCCCTGGTGTCAGACACCGAATCGTTTAGGGTTTAGCTTAGTCATTTAAATAAAATTATAAATTCTTTTAACATTATTATAATTATTGTAAAACCAAAGAATGAGATGTGTACGACCGAGAAAAATTAACGGGAATGAAATTTTTTTATTTATTAATGATAGATCTATTTTTAATTTATTAATTATTTATTTATTTATTTACTTGTTAGTTTTTGTTGATAAATTTACTTATTAATTTAATTTTAAATGCGCATAAACACATGACGATTCGGTGGAGTGCAAAACATTTACGCGCACCCTTCGTATTACTTTTATACACTCTAGATATATTCATAACTTAATGGCTCAGTCTATCTAGAATCGCGAATATCACTAATTCATATAACAGTAGTATGGCAAGTTTATTTTCCTCTGAGTTTCGTCAACGTGCATTTTACAGTCCCACTCTTTAATTTCCTCTAAATTTATTTATTATTTATTATCAATATATATATATTTTATTTTATTAAATTGTTTATTGATTTTCTCTTGCACTCGTAACCGCCTGTACATAAATAATCGTTAGGCCATTATCCGAACAACTTATTTTCTATCTCAATTATTTAGCACAATCTTTAACAATCTTTAATTGTTTTTTATTTATTTATTCCTTTATTTTAAATTCACTTTTTGTTGTTTAAATATAATTCACGTCATCAGTAATAACATACGATTTAAATAAAGCGTTACTAATTTATAATAATTCAATTCATTACATTACATTAATTTATATTCTCTGCAATTATTATATCTCGCCACACATTCGTTATACCCATTTTATTATCGTCGTTGAAAACATTTTTTTTTTCTTTCTAATTTTTGTTATTAATGGCTGTTTTTTTTTTTTTTTTTTTTTTTTTTTTTTTCATCGGCGGCTAGATTTTAGTGTAAGTGTCAGTGTGTATGTGTTGATTTTTGTGTGTGCTTCATTAAGCTCAAGCGATTGCAATTTATTCACAGTAATGCACAAAAAATACTTTTCATTTCCATTATTATTAATTTCTTCAATTTTAATTTTTTTTTTTTTTCTTAATTACTTCTTCGGGTGACAGATTATTGATATTGATATGGAATAATTACTCAAATCGGAAGTATAATTTAAATAACAATAATAAGGTGGCAGTTCTCCAGCATTCGAGATGCTTTTTACGTAGAAAAATAAGTCGTAGAAAATACATAGGAAATCTCTTCGTACAAAGCACAGGCAAACTTCGAAAGCTGGTGAGCTGCTTTTATCTATACACTATTATAATTTATAATTTATAATATTCATAAGATAATATAATAAGGAAGCTACATATTTATATTTTTCGTTTTTCATTATTAGTTCCGGAAAATTATTTCACTACCTCTGATCACCCTGTTTTATTCATATCAAGTCAACACATTTTATTTTATTTAATTTTTTTTTTAATTGACAATTTCAATAATAATTTTCGAACTAAAACAAATAAAAATAAGAACATTTTATTCAATTTCACAATTATAAGCCATTAATTATTTTTAACTTGGCGCCTTATGTGTTTTCTATCACATACACACCTCACTTAAAGTTATTTTGACGCCGGTGCATGAGAGTACAGCGTTCTTTCTATTTTTTACTTTACATAATTTTTTTTTTTTTTTTTTTTTTAATTATTACTCTTTTAGTTTATATTTTATCATTGCATTACCGATTGCTACCACTAATTATTATTTTTATTATTAATATTAATATTATTATATATAAGTGTAATATTTACGGCGAATTGGAGCGGCATACCGCAAATTTTATACTCGTTTTTTAAAATTATTAATTAATTTTTTAATTTATTTGTCAATCCTATTTATATACAAGATTTTTTATAACCTGTGCGCTTATGTGTATTTAAAGATTACAGCTATTCACTTAATAAGTAACGCGCAATCACTAAAGTGTAAGAAAAAAATTACGATAAATTTATATCTTCATACAAGTATAATATATATAAATGTTTCGATTGTTTTGGTTTATTTTGTTTGTTACATGAAATAATTAATAATTATTTTTTCTCTAAAAGGAATCACGCTTATTATCATTTATTTATAAACAATTGAACATTAATTTAATTAGTAAAGTAATCAATTGATTAATATTATTTTTTTATAATTAGTATAAGCAATAATTGTGCGCGATGTACACAAATGCGCACAGGTATTGTATTTTTAAAGATTTTTTTTTTTCTATTTTTATTATCATTTATTTTGTTAATTATTCAGATATATAAATTACAGCGGTTAGAAAATGATCGTTTCTTCTTCGTAAGGCTAGAGTCCTTCAACTATGTGGTTAGTTGCTTAATTATATCCTTTGATACTTTAACTTTAAGAGTACAATTCTTATTTTATTTATTAGTTTTTATATTTTGTCATCGATTTCTGTAGTCACATTTATCCCGTCCTTTTGTTACATTTTTTAAAAATTTTTTTCTTTTTCTCTCTGAGAGTTTTATATTTCATTCACCAGAATACAGTTAATTGGCATAATCAATTTTTTTTTTTTTTTTTAATAAATTTTTTTTAATAATAATAAAAAGGGAAAAGAATGAAATTAAATTTTTTTTTTAAATTGTGATATGCGATTAGGTATCGACACTTAATATTCCACGCATTGTTTTTTAGTCGCTAATTATCACACCCCCGATTATTTTCGTTCGGCTTATAATTTTTTTTTTTCCATTCTAAAACCCGTCATATTTTTATAGTGAACTTTTAAATTAACTATTCATAAATTTTCTATTACAGAAAAAAAAAACTCGTCTTTTTTTTTTTTTTAATCAAGTAATTTAATTTAATCTAAAAAAAATAGGAAAAATTTTTACAGACCCATGTATTAAAAAAACAATATGAGTTAAAAAAAAAAAAAAGAAATAAAATATTACACTAACTGGACGGGTGGGATCGAATATTACAAACTGACATCAGGTATTCCAAGAATTTTTAATCCTCTAACAGTAAAATTTACTAATTATTTAAATAACTGACCAATCAATTAGCTTACAACCTTTGGATGAATAAATACAGTTATAATTTATAATTAATAATTAAATATTTCTCACTTGGTTAAATCACCTGATCATTGATCCACGATAATTTAATAATTATCGATGCCATTAACTCTAAAGGATTCACAGATTTAGTTAGATGCTTCAACCTTTGTTTTATGTACAACCCATATTAATTTTTGTACAATTTACATTTAATCTGTTAATGCATCAATGCTTTAATTATATACTTTTATTAATTATTAACTCGCTAGATGATATATTTATAGGAATTCACGTTATTATTCATTATTATTTATTTTATTTTATATTAATACAGTCGCTAAGGCATTTTTAAAATGGCAAGTATGCATTTAATTGTGCACTATCAAGGGGTTTACGTTGCCTAAAATAAAAGAATCATATTTTTTATTTATATAGTATTTTTTAATTAAAAATGTTTTTGTACTTTTTCCTAATTCGACTTCATGGAAATTATGAGTTATTTTTAATTATGTCAAAAAAATGCAATACTAGAGGAAAGTTTGTACCAAGAGCTGGTAATATGAAGCTTCAACAATCTTCAAATATCTGTCTTTTATACATTCTTTTCATTTTATTACATGAATTTCTTCTTTATGTTCTTAAATAATTTCCAACATAATTATTAAATATTCAATAATTCACTTAACAAAACATGATTATTAAAAAAGTTTTTAATGTAAATTAATAAAAACTTAAAATATTTTATTTTGTTATAATTTTTAATATGTAATTCAAACTATTTGTTTGAATAATTATGTTCTAATAATTTTATAAATGTTAACATTTTTTTACAATAATGCCGTTCGATAATTCGGGGGTGTATATTCAATAACACTCATTTTAAATACTTTATATCTTAAATAACAAAAGATCTTCAAAATAAAATCAAGTAAGATTTTTAGTTACTTTGAATTTTTTACATAATCTTAATCATTAATCACTTTAAGAGTGTCATCAGCGAGGGATTGGATCATTGTGCCTGCATTTGGTATCTGACGTCACCACAGCAGGCATTCGTATAAAATTGACGCTGAGTGATATAGTGGATTTGTTTTTATTGTAATTTATATATTTATTATTTTTTTTTTTTTCGATTCATCATTCTCTGCTATTACTTTTTTTTTGTTCATGTTATTTATTTAAAGATTATTATTATTATAATTATTATACAAGGCGCGTTATCGCGAATTTTTTTATTTTATTTAGGGTAGAATATAAAAATAGCTCTTACATGGTGTGATCGTGCGCCCGGCTGGATTTCCATGGATTTTAAATGACCGAAATTTTTATTTAAATAAATTATTATTTGCTAATTAATCAAACATTAATTCTTATTCTCTACTGTGAAATTAATGGTATCAAAACAAATTTTTCCCGATTTGTTTTTATAATTTTTTTTCTTGTTTGTTATTACAATAAAATAAATTTTTTTTTTAACAAAAAAACAATTTTTTAAATTCAAAATTTTTTTCTTACAAGATTAATAAATTTTTCAGAATTAAATTATACAAACTTGTTTTTAAAAATTAACGTTTGTAATTAAATTTAATAATAATAAAAACCTAACAATTGATCTCATTAAAATTTTTAAAATAAGCACCTTCTTTCGAGCGTAATTGATGTACATTATATTTATTAATCTCACAGCATGTCAATTAAAAAATAATCAATATATATATATTTAATTACTCCCATTAATAACATCCATCATATTATTTCAATTATTAAATGTATCATATTAATAATAATTTACAATATTTCATACAATAAATTTAATAATCCCAATAATAAAAATAATCGTAACATCAATAATTAATAATGAATAATTAATAAATTGTAATAATATTCGTCTAATAATTCAATAGAGTCTACATGTTGCTGACTAATAAAAGCCAATACAATGTATATCACGAATTAATTGATGATAACCGTGTAACATAATTCGCTAATATATTATTTAATTATCAATATTAATTATTTATCCATCTAATTAATAAAAAACATTACTATTTTCTTCGGTCTCTGTCAATATCTTGCTGTTTTATTTCACTTATTTAATTTTACTTTAATAATCCATTTATGCATACGTATGTCTTATGTTTATGTCGTATGTGTAATGTGTAATTAGTGTACGCGAATTATTAATTTTTGTGCAAATCTGAAAATTCTATTTTAAATAAATTACACGTGTTCACAGATTTTATTCCTACTCACTTTTTTTGTTTATTTATTTACATATATGCATAGGTACTTAATCTAGAGATCGACCGAATCTCATTTTTCTCATTGACTTGTTCCTAATTTATCATTATCATTAATATTACAGTAATTAATAATATTCAATATATTAGGCATTAACAAAAATCAATTAATAATAAACGAGTTAATTATAAATACACATAATGTCGCTTGCAATTCTGTCTAGGCACTGTCTACATATTTAAAAATATATTTAAACAATACACTAATAAAATAATATTTATATTAATAATGATAATAATAATAATAATAATAATTAATAATAACAGTAATAAATAAATGATAATCGCAAAGTTAGAAAATTTTTAGCGACATTATAAACATTGTGGCTTTATTTACATAGTTAGATTTTATAAATATGTCTCTATAATTGCCTAATAATGCGATAGTGATAATCGTAATCTATTATTATAACAGTCACTATATAGTATTAATTTGTTTAATATTTATTATTTATTCTGCACTATTTGTACTTGATTATAGTACACTGCATTATTTGTTTTAATCTAGTAAAAAGATATCATTTATTTTCCTTTGTCACTTAGTCGCACGTATCAATAATATTTTCATAATCATTCTTTTTTTATACTATTATTAATTACTAATATACTTTTCTTCATTATATATTATCAATTGTAATCATTAACCCAAAGAACTCTTAACAACATAACATAGTTCTTGGGCCATCATCACTTACTGTGTCTTTATTATTATTATCATTATTATTAATATTTCGTTAATAGTCAATAGTCTATTCTCAGAAGTCACACGATAATTCCACATATGTAATTATTTATATATAATTATAAACCCTTTAAAATATGGTTTATCATTAAAATATAAATAATTAAAATTAAAATGAAATTAAGCTCACGAATAGTTGTCACTTGAAATAGCATTGTTTCTTCTTCTTCTTCATCATTGTAGTTGAAATTATCTGTTATCCTTTTCTGGGTGAGAGTGATGAGCGCTTTTGAGGTAACTTCAATTGGCACGACATCCGGTGTAATTACGTCGGTGAAATTTATCAAAGTAAAAATAAAGCTTCAGTGGGAAGTTTAGACTGGGCGAGAATGAAAGGTAGGTTGTTGGATAGGATAACGAAAAAGGATACAAGAGGAAATATTTAATGAGTTTGCGTGAGCGACAGAGAAACTCACTGAGAGAAGGACAGGTAACTTGATGTAGAGAGCATAATTTTGCCAGAGCTTGAGATTACATGATGATTCTTTCACAGTGGAAATCTCGGAGATTATTCTGAGAATCGGAGTAGTTGTGCAGCAGCTTGAGCACTTTGGCTCACAGCAACAGCATCAGTACCGCTCCGTATGCTAGTAAGACGAGTGTCGTCATTGATACGAGTCCTTGTGAAATGTATCACTTTTGTGGAAGATTCTACGGTCTTCACGTTGTAAATCTTGGCTTGCAAAATTATTTTCCGATTTTGGCCTTGGTAGTAGGCCCGTTGGAAGTGTTCTCATTTCTAAGCTATGAACCTGAAATTTTAATATTTTATGTTATTCATCATTTATATCATTAACCTCTGCTCGGGGATAATGCAGCTGGGTACATTACATATTCATCATTTTAATAATAAATATCTCTATTATATTGGAAATTTCTATAATCCGAATCTCTGGGAATAAACTTCAATATTTAATGAATGCAGTAGCATTGCTTTTTTAAGGAAAGTTTTATGGTTTAAGAAATATTTTAAAAATTACTAAAGTTTCTATATTAAAATTTGTATCTAACCATTACATTTAGATTGCTACTGTAGTTACTTTAAAACTGCTATCGTTAAAATTATGAACATTTTTCTTCTTTAAAAATTGGAGTAACAATGTTTGTTTTTTGGTAATTATTTACAAGTGGGGTTTACCATTTTAATTTTCATTTTTTTTTCTTTTAAAAAATACATAAAAAAAAAGAACAATTAAAGAAAAAGTTGATTACAATAATTTTAACAAATTTTCAAAAAAATATATAAATTTTTCAAAAAATTGTGAAGTTCAACTTTTTTTTAATTGTTCATTCTTTTATATACTTAAAAAAAAATATATATATCCAAAATATCAAAATAAAATAAAATAAAAATTTTATCCAAAAACATGAGCCAAAATTTTTTCCAACTTCTGAAGGCAAAAAAGCTATACCATAAATCCGGTGTAAATGCAAGCAGAATAAATGAATTAAAAAATGTTAATTTTTCACCTAGATATAGCTAAAAATATAACACTGAAGTTAGCAGTCAGCTGTTAATTTTAAAAATTTTTTTAATAAATTAATTACAATAAAAAAATGCTTCTAAAAATTTTCATTTGTAATTTATATTAATTTTTGCATGTGAAACTTTTTAATTTCAATTTTTTTATAATAATTTTATTGCTATAAATATCTAAAAAAAATTTTATATCTGTCAACTTCAGTGCCATCCAAAAATACGTTTGACCCCACTTGTAAATAATTACCATTGTTTTTATTATTCTAAAAATATAATTATTTTTTATTACATAATTTAAACCCCCTTGAGTTTATTTTATTTTCAATTAGTGCTAACGAACTCCATTTTTGTGATTATTTAAAATAATCAAATATACTGATGTTTGTAACTTTAACATACTAAAATTACTAAAACTACAGTTTTGAAGTAATTACAATATTGCTTATTGCAAAGTCAATTAAAAGTTACAAGCTCATTTTAAACATTTTAACTGTTACATCTCTTTGCTTAATTTTTTTTTTTGTATAATTTATTAAAATTATTTATTTTGCAATCTTATTGTTCACCAAATTTTTTTTTCATTTGATTTATTTTTCAATTGTTTCTTTCAATTTTTCTACTTGAATACTAATTGAGGTTAGTTTTCCGTAATTGTTTTTATTGATCAATCAATAAAAAATTTTTAAAGTTAAATTAAAACATATAATATTTTTATTTCTTGTTTATTAAAAAAATGTGAATGAAAAATTCAAATTAATTTATTCCAATACTTAATTCTTGTACTTTTTTAAAAATTATTGTACTATTAAAGGTTAGTTTTTTACAAAACAAAGTAATGATTAACCAATCATGAGAGAAGTTATAGGTTAAGCGGAAACTGATACTAAAATTGCAGTTTTAAAGTAATTACCATAAAACAATGTTAATTAAAAGTTCCAAATTTATCGAAAAAATTCAAATTGCTAGTAACTTTTGACTTAAGTTCTTGTTTAGCAAAGTATATTTGTTTTAATAGACTAATCGGTAATTTCAGAATAAATTAACCGCGAAAAATTTTAACAAAACAAATTAAAACTTATAGAATAATTTCCCGTGCAAAAAAAATTTGATTCAAAATTAATTTATGACATTAAATTTAGTTGTCATTTCACAACTGTTTTATTTTAATTTTCTATAACAAATAAATTACAGCAAAAAAAGTTTTATTAAAATAATGAACTTGTAGAAATTTTAATATATTAAAAATGCAATTTTTTAAAACAAATTTTTTTATTAAAGAAAATTAAAAAATGAAGTTAAGATTGAAATTCATATTTTGATACAAATATGAATTAATTTTGAGATCAATTTTAATTTAATACTTTTAATAAAGATTTAAAAATATTCAAAATATCTAAGACTTAAAAACAAATAAGACTAAAGAATATTTTAAATATAAAACATTCTAAATATTCTTAAGCCTTTATTAAAATTCTGAAGCAGGATCGAAAGTTCTACAAGAGTGCTAATTTCTATCTACAAATCTATTTTAAATTTGGATTGATCTCAAAACTAATTCATATTTGAGTCAACATATGAATTTAAATCTTAAATTAATTTTGAATAAAAATTTTTTTTGCATGAGTGATATTAATAAATTAAATTAATATGTCCTAAAAAAATAAAATAAAATAAAAAAGAATTACCGATTCTTCGCTAGCACTTGCATGTGCTGCTTGTTCGGCAAGTGCATTAACGACGGCATTTATCGTTTTGGATTCACTGCCAAGATCCTCTTCACGATGTGCCACCAAGTTTGGATTTTTACCAATTTTGTTCAACCTGCAGAAAAATACATAACAATATTAAGCGTAGGGAATGTTGCAAAGGACACAACCAACGATAATTATCGCAAAACATATAAAAACCCTTGCAGGAGCAGCTTGACATTATTTAATTCGTAATAAGGTCATTAATTTTTATAGTAAAAATGCTTTTAAAAAAAGTTAAATATTTTAATTTAATTAATTAATAACATCCCGTATGCCAAACGCTCCTGATAAAGTTTTTGATAATGACGGACCGGTGGATCGATTTAAAATAAATGCTCAAAAAACACCAACCAACACAAGTTTGCATGATTATTATATACGTGAATAAATATTTCCTTTTTATTTGGTTCTTCTTCTTCCCCAGACATTATTACAACTTTAATTACTTTATATAGAAAAATTTGCGTGAAAACTTTTCCCATTAAATAAACTCCGATTATAATTATAACTTGGAAATATTCAACCACATATAATGCTCATAAACCGACCGGGCCAAGAGAGATAATTATTAAGATCAAGTAATAATATTTAAATAATAAATACTACAAAAAAGTATCCTCATAATATATATTAATATAAATATTGTGAACTACTATTATTGTTATTATATTATTACTTTCACTAACATTAATTAATATAATACATTTAAATAGATAAAAAGATATACGTGTTTCTATATAGACATTTATATTAATGTTTACGATAAAATATACATTAAAGTATTGAGCTCTACTACTGGCAGCTGTGGCGAAAGCTTTAGCGCTTAGCGTGATAAACGCAAGCGATCTTTTATGCGCGATTAACATTTTATTGTTGTTTTATTTTACATATATATAATATAAAGATAAAGATAAATGTCAACAAACAAAATCACACTCATGATTCACATTTAAAGAGTGATTAGAGCTTAGTCCCTCTTGGTGTAACCACAAAGTCTTCATTATTTTTTTTTGTTACACAAAAAATAACAATTATTAGACTTCGTCTTAATTACCCGGCGGCGAACATATATAGCCTCGCGAAACTTTCTTTCTTTTTTATAATAATTATTTTGTGGAAATATTTATTATTGTTTAGATTTACAGACTTTGGTTGAGAAAATTCACGTATAAATTAAAAAATTTTAATTTGTTGAAGAAAAGTGTATTGAAAATTTATCTTTAAAAAGATTAATGCATAATTTATAGAAAAAGAAGAAATAGACACAAGTAAATTTCAAAAACTTTATTCAAGTTTTTATGGTAAAAAAATTATTTGAAAATTTTTTAAAAATAACTATGAAATTTTTCAGAGGAATTTTTAATGTCTTACTTACACGGAAAGAACAAGATGACACTGGATATCATCCCAGATTATACTGAGTAAAAAAAAAAATTCAGATAGTAGCTAGTATAATCCAGATTGCAATGAGTATAATCCAGATTAAAATAAGTATAATCCAAATATCACGCAGTATAATCTCGATCTTTCTAGCTACTATCTGAAATTTTTTTTCACCACAGATATCACTGAGTATTATGTGGTATGATATCCAGTGTCATCTTGTTCTTTCCATGTAATTTAAAATTTTTAAATAATTAAAAATTTTATGATTGAAAAAAAAACTTTAAAAATTCCTAAGAGTTTTTAAAAATTTTTGACTATTATCATACTCTTAAATAAAAATATTTAATGTTTATAATTTTTCTTGAAAAAAGATCTTGAGAATTTATTTTTTTCTATTTAGTGATGAGTTACACGTGAACTTTCTTCATTTGTCAATACTTTAGATAGTTAACCCTTCAGTACCTACGTTATGAGAATTTTACTCACGCTCGGTTTCAATCTTAATCATTTTTTTAAATTAAAATGGAAAGACCACTTTAAAATTTTTTTTAACTTCCGAAAATTTAATATTCTTTTTAAATGTTTATTAAAAATTACTTATTTTCATTATAAATATTTTTTTTTTAAGACTATGAGATTTTTTTCTCATCGCGAGAATATTAAAGATTATTAAAAATTGAGCTGTTTGACTCCCTGCGGTCTAGATTGGCTCTTTTCAGTAAGTACTCTACCAACTTATTTATTTAGATCGTATGTTAATTAAACGTGAGATTTTTTCTCTTGGCGAGAGTAAAGAAGGTGAGCCGAATAACGTGGGTACTGAAGGGTTAATATAGAAAATAGAGATGCCTTGTAAAGAAAGCGCGAGTCAATAAGCAAAGCACAAGTAGTCGAAACACCCACTTAGTTAGAATAAAAATAAATAAATTAACAACAATAAGAATAATAAGAAAAAGAATAAAAATAGTAGAGTTGTAGAGCAATAGCTGTTAATAAAAATCGATAATTAATAATAGTATTATTATTAATGGTGGGACAAGGTAATGGTGATCGACATCTATTAGCACACCAACTCGATAAAACAGTCCTAACCAAAGTTTATACCTCTCGGCGGCAACGCTCTCCATCGTTCTACGCATAAGCGGATATTGGTCCAGTACTGCATTAAAATGGTCCACTGAGAGACTAAATAGATTGCAATATGTCTCGGCACGTACTGATGCAACACGCCTTGCATTTGTGAGCAAACATATTTCACCAAAATACGATCCATCGGATAGTGAAGTGGCAACTTCACCATTCGCCATAACAATATCCACTATTCCTTCTTGTATAAAATACATTTTTGAACCTATCGTTCCCTCCTTTATTATTATGTCACCTGAAAAACAATTATTCAACAATAAAATTATTTATTACTTGAGCTTTAGATTAATATGAAGCTTTATTTTAATAACTATGAATAAATATTTAACTTTGAGTAATTATTCACTCACAACTGAAATAAGTTTTATTAAAATACAAACATCAAACTTTTTTATTATTCTAAACCGTTAAATATTCCGAATTAATGGGCTTATACTTTTTAAGTAAATAAGGCGAGCTTTTTAATTAATATAGAAGATAAATGTTTAATTGCTTGAATATATGATTAGTTTGGTACTTTTTGAATTTAAAGTTTATTAATATTTTTATAGCTTTCATAAAATTTAAAAGTAGAAAATTCTCGAGTATAAATATTAATTGCGACTTTGAATTAAAGAGACGCTTGTAGTCGTGCTATTAAAACCCGTGTATTTTCTTAATTAATGAAAAAAACTAAGAATTTTAATTATTCTTCTTTTCTACATTCATTAGTTAGTTTTAATGATCATTTTATTTCTGTTTTTATCATCATTTTTCATTTATAACAAAATGTTGATTAAATTTTATTGCAATCAAAATTTTGATGCTTGGAATTTTTGAAATTGATTATTCGGAATTAATTATTTTGTTTTAATGAAACTGAAATCAACAGACATTTGGTAAGTTTCAAAATTGTAGTACAAAATTTTAGCACAAATGTAAATATTTGGAAAAAAACAACCTTGAGTGTAACTTCTCGTAAAAATTATTTTTATACTAATTTATTTGATATAAAAATCCTAAAATTCCTAAAATCTGCTGATTTTAGTATTATTTTAGTTTCAATATTTTTTAAAAGCTCTTTTTAATTTTTAATTTTTTCGAGACAAACTCTAATTGTTGTATTATTAACAATTTAAAATAATTGATAAATTTTGTCAGATATTTATTAAAAGTATCAAATTTTGTGGAAAAAAAATTAATAAAACAGCTAAAAATTTTTTTTTGTTTTCTTCTTAAAAAATAGCCTTTATGAATAAGCTTAAAATTTTTACTTCAGGAAGCAATTTTTTACCATTAATCTCAGAAAATAAAATTTTTTTTTTGCAGATAGTGTCAGAAAAGTTTAAACTTTTAATTAAAACTGTGATTCAACAATTCACCGTCATTTTGAATATATAAACAAAAAAAAATGTAAAATTTTCAGTGATATTAATATAGTATGATTAATGTTGCCGCAGATGTTAAAAGTTATATATTATTAATAATACCTGGTTGGAAGACTTCATATCTCAATTTAGTGACAACATCAGAGACAAAGTTTGAATCTGCGTTCGCAAAGAAGGGTACTGAAGCAACGAGCGATCTGCAGTTGTAATTTATCACGTCCTGAAAAGGTGTTATATCGATAAATATATATCCTTTAGTGAGTAACTATGCTGAAACTAGTAGAGTAATAAACAACAATAATAACTATAACAACTGCTGTATATCCTCTATACGAGCTTTATATATTACATCAGTACAAGTATTATTGCACACTATACATATATATATATTGATATATTTATATTACCTCTCTAAGTTTCTCGGAGAGTTCTCCAAGGATGAGCTCTTCGTCGAAAAACTTGCCTTGGTAACGATGCTCAAAGTACTCTGTTATTCTTTGACGCATTTCCCGAGGTAGCTTTCGATACGCCATATACTCCTCGACTTGTTTGACCTGGTCAAAAATCCCAGGATCAGTATGTACATTTCAATTTCAAATCTAAAGCTCTGAAATACGGGCTTTAATTTACATAAATGGATTTCCGATGTAATGCCAATGGCGTTACATGAATATATGGGGTGTGTAACTACTATAGAGCTCAGAGTGTAGAGTATAGAACACTGATAAGGATAAGGGATAAGGAATAAGGAATAAGGGATAAGAGTGTGCAGGTGGATAGACAGAATAGATCAGAACTTGCTGTTGTGCTGTGAATTATTTATTTACCTTCTCACGATACTGCCTACGCGATGAGTCAAGTGACTGGATAAGATTTGTGGCGTGACCAAGGAACAGTGCATAACATGTTGCCCCACTGATCATGCTGAGCATCGTGAGCCACATATCGGTCAATGACTGCGGTGGAAACCTGCCGTATCCTATGCACAACATGTGCGACATTGCTTTGAAAAGGGCCCAGGAGTATTGTTCCAGCCAGAATGAGTCCTACGACATTTTATTCATTAATGCAAACAACATATTCCATTGGAGTAAATGAAAGGGATGTTTGTTTTTAATTAAAATTTTTTAATGCGACCTGATATGTCTATATATAATTTCTGATATGTCTAAATGTGCCACACATGATCTAATATTAAAATTGGCCATATCAGGCCTGGTATGATTATATATATATATCGCGTTACTGATGCCATAAGGGCGTATAATAAAAATCCTATTTTTTTTTCTTCAATAAAAAGTTTTAGTTTGGAGAAAATATTTTTTTTGCAATTCTTCACGTTTCATACAAAAATACGTTGATTCCCGAAAAAAATTTTTTTTATACGCCCTCATGGCATCCGGGGTGGGTCCCGGGAGCAATAAGGGCGTATAAAAAAAATTTTTTTTTTGGAACCGACGTATTTTTTCATAAAATGTGCAAAAATACAAAAAAAATTTTTTTCTTCAAACTAAAAATTATTTTGGACTTCAAAAAAAAATTGAATTTTTGTCATACACCCTTATGGCATCCGAGGTGGGTCCCGGAAACTATAAGGGCATAAAAATTTTTTTTATACGCCCTTATGGCTTTTCACCGGGACCTTTTGCCGGTATACGCCCTTATGGCATCTAGAACGCGATATATATCCATATATAACTTTTTAACTATAGATAATGTTGAAAATTTCCGACAGAGGGCACATGATCGTTGAATCTTCTCCCCACGAGAGATTTAAACCCGAGGTATATAATTCAAAAATGAAAATAAATTCTTTTACTTTTCTACACAGTAAATTAATTACAAATTTAAAAAAAATAAAGAAAAGATTGAAAAATTTGAATGAATAATTTTTTCATTCTCACATATAGCCTGAAATAACTATATAATGGCTGTATTAGGTCATGTATGGCAATGTTATCAGACTGTTGTTACGAGATATTATTATTCAGTATTATATTGCTGGTTACAATGCGTGTAAATAAAGCTTTTGTTTACCTTGTATAGTTAGTATGCTTGTTTTTACATTCATTACAGCGCTGGTTTCTTTTTTAATATTTATAACTTACTAGAAAAATCTAAATTTAAAAAATAAAAGGACAATTTTTTTTATTTCTATTAAGTTTTCTGTAAAGTAAAACTTCATTTTAGAGAGAAAAATATTAAAAATTTTGCAGATACATAAGATGGTATCAATTATTAACTGCAGGCAAATTGTTTCTTTTTTGCATGTCTTAAGTGCGAAGCGCGTAAGGGGCCATTCATTAATTACGTAAGGCTATTGAGGGGGAGGGGCGGGGTTAAGAAAATCTCTACAGATCCTTATGTTAGGGGGAGGAAGGTTAAATTCCCTATTACACGATATTTCGTGAATTAAAATTCAATATTAAAAATCTACTTCCATTCTAGATTCCAAATAGTTTTCTTAATTTTAAAGTGTACAGTCGAATTTTTATTTTATTTAAATAATTTTTATTTCTGATTGAAAAAAAAAAACTTATTAAAATTTCATGTTTTCATTGTTATCCATGTTTGGTTCTATAGAAAAAATTACAGTACATTTTTATGTATTATCGTATTTTTATTATTTAAAAAATAAAAAACATTTCCATAATGGATTCCAAATAGTTTTCTTAATTTTAAAGTGTAAAGTCGAATTTTTATTTTATTTAAATAATTTTTATTTCTGATTGAAAAAAAAAAAAATAACTTATTAAAATTTCATGTTTTTATTGTCATCCATGTTTAGTTCTATAGAAAAAATTCTAGTACATTTTTTCGTGTATTATTTAAAAAAATAAAAAACATTTTTATCATATTATAACATAAAACATTTATATTTTTGAGACTAATTTAAAATTACTCAAATGTTATTTTATGAAAAATGTTGAGTTTGTAGTTTTACTGATTTATGTTTGCTTGTATTACTTAAATTATTATTTGTTAAAAAATAAAAATAATGGATCCACGTTGAACTTTAAGTTTTAGTGAAACTGATCCTTTCCTAAAATAACAGTTTATTATTTAGAATTTCAAGATAGAATCTTTTTCACAGTGATTTGAATGATAAATAAGTATTTATTTTGTATACTTGATTCATTGTATTCAATTCAGCAGATTAATAGCGCATACACACTAAAACTGTCAATAATTGAAGTAACGGTATGTCAATTTTTTGATCAGTCGGTTTTGTTGATATGTCAATAATTGATGTATCCGGCCGATCGACTTTATCACTTCAAGTGTATTGTCAAATGTAATAAATTTTATTGGAAAAAGTGAATTTTATTAGTAAAGGACAAATTATGACTTAATTCTAAATTGAATTTATTTTATAAAAAAAAATGACTTTTTAAATAATTTTTTCTATTCTTTTTCTATTTTATCATATCAAATATATTTTTATTAATTGTGATAATTTTAATTAATAATTTTTTAAGATAAATTTAATTAAAATTACGTTTTTTCTTTTTATTATGAATTTTTCTGACTTATATATTTCTAATATCCTGTTTCATAAAATACATCCCATAAATCAAGTAAATCAATAATTAAATTCCACGATAAATAATATATTAATTTCGCAACTATTCAAGTTATGGCACAATAATAAGGAAAAATTCAAGTAAACACATGAATAAATTGAAAAGATCTATAGTTTGTGAACAAGCATTGATTGACTTTTATCTCATATAAATGTAAAATAGGTTTGTTCTTAACACCTGATAATATCCTCATCTTTATTTTATGACAAGCAATTAATGTTAATAAATTTATAAATAAAAATGAATAAGATGATCACGGATATTGCTGCAAAAAATATTCAACGGAATAAACTGTTGTTCTGAGTAAAATTAATGTTTTGATTATCACACTAAAAAAAAAAATTAACTTGAATCAAGAGAAAAATTCTTGAATCAAGAAAATAATTTTGAAGAGTTTCATTGTCTTGCATCAAGACCAAAAATTCTTGAATTAAGTCAAATTTACTTAAGCCAAGAAAAATTTCTTAGTTTAAAAATTTTTTTTACTCAAATTAAGAAGATGAAATTTTTCAAAATTATCTACTTGATTCAAGTAAACTTTTTTTTCTGTGCATGAGTGAATATTTTCCACAGCGCGCTTTTTATTAAATTAGAAAAAAAAATAGTTAAACGAAGTTATGTTACCTGCAATTCATTAATCGCGACCCAAGAATTACTTGGGAATCCCTGAAGCATAGGAACAAGGAATTGAAGACAACCACTCCAGTGGCCGATCAATAGCATCATACAGATCAGATTGAATATTCTCATGAACACCGACGCCATGTTCAGGAACTGCCGACAACAATAACAGTTAGCTTTATTTCCTTTTTATAATCATTGTAGGTAAAAAAAAAAAAAAAAAAAAAAAAAAAATTTGGGTCTTTTACTCTAATTATTAACTCTTTGCTCAAATCTGGACATCAATTGACTTTAATAATCAATATTTATGTAATATAATATAACATTACGGAGGAAAGTTCATTTAATTAAAACTCATTTCTAAATAATAATTCAGGGGTCAAATGAGCATTCTTTGCAAATGTGTACAGCAAATAAGCTCAGTGAATAATTTAAAAAATAAATTGAAACAAAATAAAAAATCTATCAATTTGAAAATAAAAAAGAACTACCACATAGGTGTGTTCATTTATGATTTCAACTGACTTTATAAATTTATTAGCGTTCACTGATATGATTGATTGTAATGAATAAAGTTAGCTACATTCAATCTACAATTTAATTTATATAAAATTAAAACATGGTGGATAAACTTTAGGTACTATTAATATTATTATACAGGAATAATAATAATTAAAATAAAATAAAAAGTCTAAAGTGTGTATAAAATTTAATAATACACTTGCGACAAATAAACAAGGTAAATATCAAGCTTCAAACTGTAAATAATAATATAAAATATGAGTATCAATATTAATTAAAAATAATTAAAAAATAAACACACACATTAATAATAAAAAAAAATAAAATTTTATTATTCTGGTGAAAACGCCACAGCAAAAAATATGTAAGCGTTACATTGGAAGTTGTAACATAAAAAAGGGTTACTGCAAATAAACTGTAAAAAAACAATAAAAAAGTAAATTAAATAACTAATATAAACATCGCTACGAAAAATCAATCTCATGGGCGTTATGAAATTCTCGAATGCGGGCCATCCGAGTGCGCCGGTGCAAAATTCAGCTATAACGCATAGATCAACACAGTTTTTAAAAAATTGCTCTTTTTTTATTAAGTTGAGATCGATTAATCGTTAGGCGAATTAATTCAAATAAAAACTGTGCATTTACGACGAGACAAAGGAAAACAACACAAATGCATTTAATTACAGCCTCAAATCGCAACTAAAATATTAATAATAATAATAATAATTATAACAACAACAATAATAATAATAAAAATTGATAATTAGTAATGAAATTTCATTAATATTTAATTATGGTAATAATTTATAACATTTCGTGACGGTTTAATGCAGGAGTTGTTTTCTAGAAGGGTAGAACAATGTCTACGGCTCACGCAGTTTCCTCAGGAGATTACAACACTTGAGAAGAAAATTATTTGGTTAGATATGTTTCTCCATCTATTTTTAGTCATGAAAAATCAAATATTTTGGTTATTTTTTTTCTCTTTAATGGTCAAAGTATTCGGAATTTTCAAGTATTTAGAATAAAAAACAACAATAATTCTGTTTTTTTTGTTTTAATTTTAATTTTTAATTTATAGTCATTTTTGGCTGTGGAACAAAGTTTTTTGTTGGCTTAGTTAGCGTCTCATAGATAGCTAGGAGTTATGAAACATAGTAACAGGTTTCTAATAACTTCTATAACTACACTGAGAAAAAATTTAACTTGACTCTAGAGCAAGAATTTTGAACTAAGAACACCATTTTAAAGAAAATGAATTTCTTCACGGAAAAAGAAAAATAGAAAAATTACAGTTTTAGATTGTAAGTATTACAGATTTTATAAAAATTACATTGTAAAATGTAATTTTTACATTGAAAGCTTTGAAAATTAACATTCAAAGTTTGAATTACAAAAATATTATTTCGAACTGTAATTTTTCTAGTTTTGAATACGATGGGACACTTATTACTATTTATAATGTAGTTGAGCCAAGAGCAAAAGTTCTTGAGTTAAGAGGACAAATTCTTGAGTCAAGAGGAAAAATTCTTGAGTCGAGAAAATTTTCTTGGTTTAAGAATTTTTCTTCTTGCTTCAAAAAATTCATTTTCTTCAAAATGGTGTTCTTAGTTCAAGATTCTTGCTCTTGAGCCAAGTTAAATTTTTTATCAGTGTGAATACTTTAATATCATTTTATTTGTAAATAATGTTTGCTTTTTCATTATTACAGATAATACAAATTAGTACCATCCATCATATCTTATATTATTATTTTTTCATAATGTTTCTTTGCTCATAAAACCACAAAAATGGTCCTCCATTGATAATTTATGATCGCTTTTAAATTATGCTTTTTAATTTGCATTTCATACTGTTTTTGCTTTTATTTATTAAATTTAATAATCATACTTGAAAACAGCAGTTAATATTTATTATTTATATTGATTTTATAATCAGTACAAATCAATTATTGCTATTAAAAATATTATTGAAAATTATGGGGAAATAAAATCTAACATTTTAATTGAAACAAAAAAAAAAACAACAGAGTTTGAGTTTTTGATTGTTGTTGTTCGTTCCAAATACTCGTAAAAAATTTAATGCACCAAAACCATTAAATTCTTCAATTTTCTTTCTCGATTATCTGACCGCCATAAAAAAAAAACAAAAATGTAATTTTGATTTTTTACGACCAAACAAGGTGGAATAACACCAACCAATTATCTAAAAAAACAAGTAGCTTTATGAAATGATTATTTATTAATTTTTTGAATCGATGATTGTTGATGAACGAAATTATTAATTAGGTATTAATAGTCGAGCATTATAATTATACATGGACTTTTGGACTGTTCACATTGTTGTGATGTTCTGAATGATGATTAAGCCACATGGAAGGCTAGATTTGCGCATTAAATGCTGGATTTTGAGATTGTATTGATATGATGTGTTGTATGTATGTATGTTTGTATATTGGGATGTAGTGTGCCAACTGGATGAACATACGCACACATGATCGACTGAGTGAACAACCGTCACGGACAAACCATCAACTGATGTTACGCTTTGTACTCGACAAACCCGTTTAACTTTACATTGTTACAACATTTACTATCAGTGAATTGCCTTTGCGTTAAGACAATATAATTTTTGTTTCATACTTTTCATAACACTGAAGTTAGCCGTCAGCTTTTAATTTTAAAAATTTTTTTAATAAATTAATTACACTAAAAAAATTCTTCTGAAAATTTTCACTTGTGATTTTTATTAATTTTCACATGTGAAACTTTTTAATTTATTTTTTTTTATAATCATTTAATTGCTATAAAATTCTAAAATAATTTTTAATATCTGTCAACTTCAATGAAAATACTTTTCGGATTTTAATTTCACGTACTATTTTTTAACATAATTGATGAGTGATTATAATTGCATAGAAAAAAAAAATTTCTTGAACCAAGAAAATCATAAGGAAGACCGAAGTTATTTTGGAGCAAGAAGAAATTTTCTTGGCTTAAAAAAATTTAACTTCGTCCAAGAAATTTTCAATCTTCCTCAAGATTTTCTTGATTTAAGAAAATTTACACTTGACTCAAGACTTTCTTTCTTTCTGTTTGTATTCAAGAAGCGAATGTTTATGTTAAAAAATAATAGGTGAAATTAAAATCCGAAAAGTATTTTTATTAAAGTTGACAGATATTAAAAATTTTTTCAGAATTTTTTAGCAATTAAATGATTACACAAAAAAAGTTTAAATTGAGAAGTTGGAACATTTTTGACTTGATAAGTCCGCCACGGGATTAACAGTGATTGGTAAAAAACGTAAAAACTCTATCGTAGGTCGGTAAAAATTTTTTATGGTCAAGCTAAAAAAGTCTTACCATTAGAATAATCACGTTACTTTATTATAATCTTGGGATTACCCGATTTCGATGATAATGAGTGAGAATATGGATGCGAAAGTAGTGTTTTATGGTATTATAGGTGTGTTAATAAAATATAATCCATTGCATTTAAAAGCGAGCATTTGAAGCAATAAGCATACTGCACTACAAGCTATAACAATAAAAGCTATTAAGCGTTTAGATTATAAGCAATGAAGCTTGTCTATAAAAATATACAGGTATTATAAATAATAGTAATAATAATAAAAATAACTAATGCTAGTTGCGAATGCGGGTTGGCTGGTTACGAAAATTTGAGCACACGCACACGCAAAGGACAAATAAATTAGCATACACACAGCATATACGGATTTGAATAGTACAAAATTTCAATATATATATATACTTTTAAAAGTTTATGAATAAACTTGTCTACCACGAAAATTTAGTGCAACTTTCCTCGTGGTATCCTCTAAAACGTCCAATATTATGCTGGTGTAATTTATTATAACTTATAAACTTATTAATATATACGAATAAAAGCGACAAAGAAGGGACGCCCAATTACGTGCGCTGCATCGAAATGTATATATGTACAGCCAAGTCTTGTTGAAAGTCCTATTTGTTTTCTTTTTTTTTAACCAAATTCGCGTTAATATGAGGGAAACACTAATAGGACTCATAACGAGACTCGACTGTATATATACATCTTTATAAATTGCACACTGTCTAGCGATCAAAAGATACATACTTTTTTTCCAAATCAAATAGTCTATTGTATTCAACTGATTAGAATTAAATATATACATACAGATATAATATATACATATAATATAAACATTATAATTTTATTTCTTATAAATAGATTTGAAGTCGTGCGATAGATTTATTTGAAAAAAAGAATCGATAGGTAGAAATAGAAGAAGAAGTTTTAGTTCAGTATAAGAAAATGTTTTCTTTAAAATATTTCTTTTAATATTGTTAATACAAGTTAGATAATTAATGCGATATTCAAGGGATATCGAATTCCCTGGGATTCCGTTTCGTCGAAGTAAATTTAATATAATATTCAAAACTTTTTATCGCTAGGCACGTGTTGGAGGTGTAAATTTTTAGCATAGCCTATTGCTGCTTATTGGTTACGAAAACAAAATAAAAATTCAAATTTATATATATGTATCACTAATGTACACATGTATATATTGGTTTGTTTAATGTAGCGAAATAAAAGTAAATTAAAATAATTACGGCGGAAGGAGTAAGCAAACGTTTTTTTAAAAATAAACCCTTTTTTTGAGTAGAAACCAACGAGCCAATCAGTGTGCAGATCTCCCCTTTTTTGCACATTCCTTTCCGGGCTCAATGCAAAATTCATGGAGTGGAGGTTTTTATTATCGGATCATAATTTATCATTTTGGTGTCTAGTTTTTTTTTTGGAAAATGATTGTCATTGTTGAGAGAAGTTAACCTTAGACCGATATCAGATTCTATGTTTTTAGACATTTTTATTTATTCAAGAAAATAAATGTTTTTACTTGAAATTCTATTCTTGGTGAAAGTAATTTTTTCTTAATTCAAATTATCATAAATACTTGATACAATAAATTTTTATATTTGATCAAGATTTTTAAATACTTTAGGGAAGCAGCGCCATCTACTTTAGCTGAGAAAAAAATTTTCTCACCTTGAGAAAATTTTTCTCTTGAATATTTGATATCCATTTTATATTATTTTAGCGTGCAATTATACATATTTAATGAAAAAAGAAAAATGATTCAATGTTATTTGATCTTCCCATTTGATATGTTAGTCAATAAAAATATTAATTAAAATTTACTTCTATCAAGAACTAAATTTTTGGGAGCAAGAGGCTGAATTTTCTCAAAACAAGAAGATTTTCTTGACTTAAATGAATTTTCTTGGATCAAGATACGTATTTCTTAAAGCAATAGAATGAATTTTGTTGGAATAAGTGAAATTTCTTGTGTCCAAAAAAAAATTTTTTTTTCGTTCAAGAAAATAATTAGGAAGAAAAATATTTTGTTGGTTCAAGTGAACCTTTTTTTCTGTGTAATTACTTTTTGATTAATGAAAATTATAACATCATCGATTAGATTACTTCATTACATTACATTTTAAAATTTCTTTGCTCTAAACTTTGTCGATAAAATAAAGTTTAACAAAGAGTACAGCTATGTTGTGACAGAAATGTCTTTCAAAACAATCTGCTGAAGATACTTTAGCGAGACTTTTAAATATTTTTTTTTATTCTGATCGAAATCCGAATTGTTTCATGTAATCAATGTTTTCAAACTAAATTATGTGTGTTTGGATTATAAGTTGAGTACTAATGGTAATTAGTTGTTGTCGGAAAACATGAAAAACAAACAAACTTTTTCGATATCGGTTTAACGTTAATTTGGAATCAATAACAAACAATGTCCAGAGAAACTAAAATTCTGGTAGCAGAGAAGCTTGCTTCTTCGATCCTCTGGGATGATAATTCAAATATTGTATCAAACATAATAATATTCGACACTTGGAACTTTACTGAGATAAAATAAAAACAAAAATGAAAAAATAAAAAGTGAGTTTGCAAGAGCATTAATAACGAGCCCGTCCGATGGGAATTGAATAATAAAAATGGATTGTACGATATAGAGGTTGTTTATCTTTGATATATGCATGTATATTTTCCACTCCATGTTGGTTTGAAAAATTGAGCCGGAATACAGTATTTATTACAAATAAAAAGAGGAAAGTCGCATTGGTTTTTCAGACTATTTATTATTATAAATAAATTTTAATTTATTTTATGGGGACTGCTTAGAAATAAGAGATAAGAGCTTGTATTGCTCGTTTGGATTTGGTTTAGTTTCTAATATGTTTTAATAGTTTTAGTTTGTTTATTTTTTTTCTTCATCAGGAGGGCGGGTTACCTTAAAAATAAGGTCGCTTTTGTTGAAACCGGACTTCTTTTTATTCATATTGTCAGAGCTTAGGCGCCCCCTCCGCTCAGTGCGTTTTTTTTGTAGGTTCTGCAATATCTAGAAACAAAAGAAAGCCGGGACATAGCAAGACATAGTAAGAGAAGAGTTAGACAGGGAGTTTCTTGATTTTTTTATTATTTTTTTTATGTTTATTTTTATCACTATTAAACTCTGTTAAACTTCATTAAGAAAAAAAATAGAAAGGAAAACTTTAAATGATAAATTTTTTTAAATTATAATGAAGAAAAAAAAATGATGGTAAAAATAAATAAAAATTTTTTGTTAAATAAGAAGAAATAATAAAGTTTAAATAAAAATTTGTTAGTCCATAATAGTTTTAAGTATTAGGATCAGAGCACTAGTAAGTAATTTAGCAACGAGCCTAAAACCATTATCGCTCTTTCCATCATTTTAGATGTCGATAATTGTTAATAATTTTTTTTTTTAATATATACTTTTCATTCTCTCCTTTTCGTATACGCAGATAATTTTAATTGTAACTTACTCTCTCGTTCTCAAAAGTGTGGTTGATTTATAATTTATAATTAATTAAAGTATTAAGTTAATGATAAACGTCATAAACGTGATTGCAGGGTGTGATTTAATCAAGTATTAAAGGGTACAAGTTGACCATTATCGCCCAAGTGACGGCGAGACAACAGCAATAAATTAAATAATGTGAGCTGAGAGCTTGTTAATTAACGCAGTATTAACTAATTAATTAATTATTACGATTGATTAACGGAAATGTTTTATTTGAAAGCTTATTCAGCGATCGCTAAGCAAGGAAGCAATTTGTTAGCGAAGCTTTAGAAATGATTTTGTAGAAAAAGATTAATAGATAAAGTAATAATTGATAATTTAATGAATCCAAATGATTTATTTTAGATTAAAATGTAATAAATTGAGAGGATTTATTGTAAGATAATTTTTAATGTCATTTCTACCCGATCATTTGTATTTATGTATAGCATTGAAAAAATTGTTGGTCAACTTGCACATAATCCTCTCATTTATATTTAAATTTAATTAAGTTATAAAATGAATAAATATTGAAATTAAAATAAGTAAAAAAGTTTATTATTGCGTATAAATATTAATATTTAATGTGAAAGTGAAAGTGTTGACGTTTATTGTGTGTTTTATGTAAATTTATACATTGCAGCAATAAATTTATTTCCTCGTAAGGTAGTGTAAAAAAAGAGCTGGTATTTCCGTTGTATTTAACGTTATTACCCAAATGTGCAAAAGAATCGGTTAGCTCTCGCGTTAAATGCGTTAAATGTACCTTGTGACAGCTGGTAATACAAATGTAATGTAAAAGATATAAATAATGTTACAAAAAGAAGCCGAATAATAAATTACACTTATTTTATCATCATTATAATCTCTTAACTTTTAAAAATTATTACTGTAAGCTTTTTTTGAAAGAAGCGAGTATGGAACCTCTATTTTTTTTGTCTTGAAACTTTTTTTATTTGATATTTAGTTCAATGAAAAATTTTTCGCAAAGCTCAAAGCTTGTAATGAATTTTCAAATTATAAATGTTATTACTTTTATTTTCTTATCTTTAATTCAATATGGAAACTACTGTGTTAGAAATAGTTAGAAAAGTTTTATATTTCAGAGGTGTAAATCAATAAAATGTGAAGTATTGAAATTGATAAAACTCGTTAGACTTATATGCAGGAGGTCAAGGTTCGATTCTCGGCGCCGGTATATTGGAAAAATGAACGTAAAAATGTATTTTTTAATTTGTTCGTAGGTCAATTTAAAGGAATGTTATTTAAGTAAATATTCAGAATAATATAAACTATTATTTTTCAAGTTAAAAATCTATTTTTTCAATAATTTTGTGTAAATTTACTAAATTTTGTGAAATCATTCAAAAAATTCTAAAAAATGATCAATTTTGCATATTCACTACTTTAATATTTTTTACATAAAAATATTTATCATTTTTTACAACCCTTTGTTAAAAATTAAGTTTTTGTTTGAATTAAAAAATTTCTTTCAAAGCTTCAAGGGTTGAAAAAAAATCTACTTTGTTAAGAGATTATAAGTAATGTTAAAAAACGAAACAAAAAACATTTATGTCTCTCTTTTATGCAGCAGCACTTAAAATTAAGCATTAGTACTTAATTATAATCATAAAAAAAAAACCTATTTACCTAGGAAAAATGATCATTTAAACAAACGCGTTCGGCTGTAAAAAACAACAGAGGTGGGAACGGTACAAGTGGTACATACAGTGGAATAGTACAGCAGACCGGTGTTTTAGTGCATAAATATTTATCGGGGTTATTAAAAAGATAAAAAGGCACCTATTTGAGTTGTTTGATTTTTGCACACCGGAAGTTACGAAATTAACTATTTTGTTTTTTGTCATAAAAATGTAAATTCAGCGGCGACGGAAGTCTACTTGAGAATTTAATTACCCCGTTATCTGGTTTAGTATCCGATTATTTAAAATAATTAATCTTTAATAATATATTTATGTATACAAAAAGACGCATTTTTATACATATATATTTGAATGTATAAGAGGCCGCTAATGACATTTGTAACGGTTCCGCGATGCGAAACATTCATGAATCTGATTCGCATGAGTAATTATTTTAAATGGAAGAAAACAAGAGACGGAGAGTATGAATTGTGCTTTAATAATACAGTAGTAGAGCGTGCAAGAAAAATATATATTTCAATGAGTGGAGAGAGCAGTAACGTGTTAATTAAAAAAATAACAGTAATATTTATAAAAGTGAATATTGCTTTTATTTAAGAGTGATATATATTTTTTTTAATTTATTAATTATTGCGAATATAAATAATGTGAACTAAGTATGTAACTTAATCTATATATATATGTATATATTTAGATTTATATACATATATGTATTTTGATCCGATAATTAATTGGAAACAATTATCAGGCAGTGAATGATACGAGGCAGCAAGCAAAGTGTTAATTATATATTATATATATATGTTGTCTTTTGCGTGGAGAAATTATCAAGTGTGTTGACTAATCGACACATGTAAACATGTTATCCATACTTAATTGCATTTAACATGTATAATACTATGTATATATGTATGTGTATGTGTGTGTGTGTGTGGTGTGTGTGGTGTGTATTTTAATACGTGGAGAGATGTTGTATGTACAGAGCGAATTGCATATAGTATGGCTTAATATAATATAACAGGATACATCCGTCACATAAACATTATTACGGGCACATTGTCAAAATTATAATATTATTTCAAATTGTTTTAACAGTATTAACAAATAACTTTACGGGCAAACACATCTGTACACCTAACAACACTCGCAAGCAGACCTAAGAAAAAACCTCACGCTAAAATTCTCACTTTGAATCTTCGAATGATACTTTTTTTTTTTTTTTTTTTCATAATAAAGAAATTAATTTTATAAAATAGAAAAACAAAAGTTTTGTGTAATTTTTTTAGTGAAATTTTAAGTTTTACTTCTAATTTTATTGTCTTCTAAGAAGCTTATCTAATATTGGTTTATAATTTAAGAGGGATAGCCACTGTGAAATTTCAAAAAAAAAATTTTTTTTTTTTTATCAAATCAAAGTTTATACATTCAAAAATATGTATCTAAAGTTTTATACAAAAATTCCGAATATTTTTCGAGTTCAATAGTCATTTTTGTGACTGCGTGTCAAATGATCATTGCACGCGCGGCGCTCCGAAGAAAACGTGTTTTTTTCGAAACTACTTTTTTGAACTGATGGGATCTGTAATTTGCATAAATATCAACCGACTTGCAACTTTTATTTTCCGTATTCCTCTATTCAGTTGCACGTAGGGGATTTTGATAATTTTTATTTTTAAGATTTTTTAGGGCTATTTGAATCCAAAAAAATGAGCAAAAAAAATAAAAAAATTTTTAATATGTATGTCGCCTTTTTTTTTAAATCCAAATTTTCAAAATCCTTATAACTTTGTAACAAAATGATATTTTTCAATCAAAATTAAGGAGAATGATGATCTTCAATGTATGCTTTATAAAACAAAAAAAAATCCGATCCCCAAAAAAATTCCAGAAAATATGTCACTGAAGTTGACAAATATTAAAAATTTTTTTAGAATTTTATAGCAGTTTAATTATTATAAAAAAAAATATTACTAAAAAGTTTCACATGTGGAAATTAATAAAAATTACAAGTGAAAATTTTTGGAAGCATTTTTTTATTGTAATTGATTGGTTAAAAAAATTTTAAAAATCAACAGCTGACGGCTAATTTCAGTGTTATCCGAAAATCGCCCATTTTTTCGATCCTCACAGTGGTTATCCCTCTTAATCAACGACTAAATGAATTTTTCTATTATAATACATGTCAATTAACATACCCATTTCTTGGAAAATACCAAATTATATTAAATAATTCTTTTAATCTCATGCATATAAAAAATAGTTTCTCAAATTTTGATCAATCTTTTACAAAAGTTTTTTTCGTAGAATAAGTTTAAAATTTAGCAAAATTTTTTTGAGAAAAAAAAATGAGTAAAATATTAGTAAATTCACCAAAAAATTTAATATCGGATAAAATTAAATTCAAAGTGAGAAATAAATAGCGCATCTATTGTGAACACGAACTTTTCTGAACCTATGTGAAGAAAAAAAAACATTTCCAACCGACCAACAGGACAGCATGTCAACAAATCGTTCCCAGGACATCGGCAAGGACTGGTATTATCGTGTCTGTGCAAGGTGCAGGATCATTAATAAGAGTTATTAAAACTATCAACTATCTAAAATATTAGTAACTTTCAACAATTAATACATTAATTCACTAAAATATTCATATTATCATTATTTTAAATTGCATTAAACTCCACGTTGCATGGACACGTGGATGCGAGCAAGTAGATTAGTCTGTTTAAGAAGGATACTACGTGGGTTCTGAGCTCGATCTAGGCAATATATTTTCACAAAATATATTAACATCAAACTCTACCCTTCGAACATTAAAAAAAAATTTATAACATCTCAAAAAGCGCACCCTACACGCTCATACACGTGTATGAGTATAATTGGCGCGATGCACTACTGCGTTTCTAATATTGACTCTAAATCGAAAGGTAGAGCTTTAATCGATCGAAGCAGACCGTAAACTAACATGGAACAAAAATTACCAATTATAATTTAAAAAAAAAACATAAACATAAACTTAAACAACAAAAACAAACTGTTTTTAATAATAAAACTCGTTTATCGGTTGCCCAGACTCCGTCACGACAAAAATATTAACTCTAACACTTTATCTAGTCGACAAACATTATTCAAACTTATAATACAAAAACTTAATTAATGTTATTTATTGTTAAATAAAAAAAAAACGATAATTAACACAAAAATTATTGTTAATTTTTCAAAAAACGATAAATTGTTAAAACAAAAAAACGAAATAATTAGAGGAATCCATAATAAAATACACAAAATAATCTAGGCAGTACGTAGTAGAAAAAAACATGAATTTTTAAGTTAACGAACGCTTCAATCAAGAAAGGGCAATTGGCCTTGATTTTGGGGTTACTAGGCAGGCACACCTTGCTCGTTCGGTCTGGTTGGGGCGGTGTAGCCCGTCGCTCGTAGTGTCTCTCCGGCTGTTGGTATAGGGGGATCTGCAAACCCATTTGTAATGTGTTCGCAAGGCCCAATATAAAATCAACCATCAAGCATAATTTTCTCTCTTTACAATAATAATAATAATAATAATAATAATAATAATAATAATAATAATAATAATAATAATAATAATAATAATAATAATAATAATAATACTAATTATTAATTAATTTTTGTAAAAAAAAAAAAAAATAAGTTTTGTTTTTAAAATATTAACAAACATAAAAATATAAATTGAATTAATTATAATTGTAAATATAAAGATAAATATAAATAAAAGGAATAATAAATAATCTATGTAACAGTCGCGGGAAATGGGACAGGGGTGGGGTATGTGAGGACACGGTAAGTGCCGTAATAAACGAGTACAAAGTAGCAGCAGTGATAAGTATGATGCACTATGGTTAATAATTATAAATAATCATAATCACATATATTATTAAATGTTACCGTGATACAATAATAAAGAGCAGACACTTGGGCAATTAATATAGATTAATGGATTTATTTAAGTTGTATTTATTTATTTATTTATGATTTGTAAGTGTTTTTACGTTGTAATTGTACTAATAAGTAAACGTATTTTTCCGGTTTCGCGTTACCGTTTTATTTTGTGTGTTTTTTTGTTTATTGTTTGGATATTTTTTCAATGTCGCGTGCTTCTCTCTGACCTGGTCTTGGCTTTTTATTTGTAAGTTTATGTTAATCGGAATTTTATTAATCAATTGCGCAATTAATCTACTGGAAATAATTTTACAGAAAGAATATCACTGGTAAAATTTTACTTTTTAATAAATATTTAAGTTTGATCTGAAAAATTTTTATTTTCGAAATAATTCATATTTTCAAATCATCGATTAGTAATTATTGTAAATTTTATTGAATAAAAAAATCAACATATCAATTTTTAAAGATTTAACTAAAAATTTTTGAAATTCTAGATTATTGGTAATTTTGTTCGAAAACTACGACTACAAAAAGACATTCGCCTTTCGTGTATATTTAAACTTCTACTTGGTGCGAAACACTACCGTGCCTCCCAATAAACTGAAAAAATGTACTTTTAATATTTTTATCATCACTAAAATTTATATTTTTATTCCAGTGAAATTTTCTCGGTCGTTTTTTCCCGTAGATTCGAATTATCATAATCGATAGCGCACCTTGATTTTGCTATCATAATTTTATTCACCAGAAATCTGTTATTAGTTTCTTAGATTAGACTAAAAAATTCTAACATTAATATTAATATAAAAAAAATGAGCTTTGTATGTAAACAAATAAACAGTGTAATAAAAAATACAAAAATAATAAAAGCATGATGATCTTATCTTGATGACTGCAAACTGCTCGGCAAGTGCCTGATTGATTCGTTGGTCTGTACAACGCGTACAATGTGATTGCGCTAAGTGACGAAGCAAAGCCAGAGAGACAGAGAGGCATGATTTAAATAATAAAATAATCAAATGGAATACCGATCGAGAGCACCGCTTTGTTCTTTATATTTTGGTATGGCTGCGTCAATTGTGTTGACCGATTTTTCAGATCAGCTCGATGATATTTAGATGGAATATATGTATTTATATATACTAGAATGGTTAAAAAAAAAAACTAACTTTTTTTTCTCAGTAATAGGCTTAAAAGTTTCATTTAGACATAAAAATGAGCCTGTAAAAAGATGAGCTCTTAATTTTAATATTAAGATTCTGCATTGCACTTTTCCATTTTCCATAAGAATAACATGGAAAAAATTGTTTTTGTTTCTTATGATTTTTGTAATTCACAAACCAAAAATTACAAAAACAAATCGTTCAAATATTTCTGTAGGAAATTGAACGCTCTACAGAAAAGGATTCTTATGATTTTTTGATAAACTAATTGGTTCCAAAGTTATTAAAGATTGAAATTCAACTCATCAATTTTGCCGATTTTTGGATATTGCAACAAAACTATTTAGTTTTCTCAAAAAATTTTGTCTGAAATTTCATGCGAAACATGAATACAATATTCTCCGAGTTGAGATACAATTTTTTTTTTTTTCATTTACAAATATTAACAGAAAATTTCATGAAAAATTTCAATTATATTAAGATGTTTAATTAGAATTTTTTAAAATTTAAGACAAAAAAAAATTCTTTCATTACTTGTAAGGATTTTTGAAAAATCTGAACCAACAAGTTGATGCTTGTTCAATAAATTAATTTTCTTATAAACATCCTGAAACCACGCATCATGCGCGATGAATATCAAAAGCTATCTACAGCTTAAAAATATTTTTATTCCGAAAACAATTTCCTTTTTATGTTCGCGAAATAAAAAGTTTATGTCGTTTGTATGTTTGTGGTTTTATTTTATATAAAGGCTTTATATGAAGTCTTTTATAAAAAGACTTTATTTTTATATCTACAGGGACATTGTCATCTGCAATTATAGCTAGTTTTTGATTCAAATACCACGCATGAAATTTCAGGCAAAATTTTTTGATAAAACTAATTAGTTCTGTTGCAACATCCAAAAATCGGCAAAATTGATAGTGAGTTGAATTTTAATCTTCAAAAACTTTGGAACCAATCAGTTTATTAAAAAATCATAAGAATCCTTTTTTGTAGAGCGTTCAATTTCCTACAGAAATATTTGAACGATTTGTTTTTATAAATTTTGGTTGGTGAGTTACAAAAATCGAAAGAAACAAAAACAATTTCTTCCACTTTATTCTTATAAAAAATCGAAAAGTGCAAATAAAAGCGGAGCATCTTAATATTGAAATTAAGAGCTCATCTTTTTACAGGCTCATTTTTATGTCTAAATGAAACTTTTAAGCCTATCAATGAGAAAAAAAAATGTTCTTTTTTTAATCACCCTGATATATAAATACATATAAATACGTTTTAAGTTTTTTTTTTACTGTTTCATAAAATACAAATTTTATTATATAAATTATAATAATTTATACTGTGCGTTTTTTAATTTTATTATTAATTTTGTGTTAGATATTAATTATTGATATAGTATAGAGAGTTGAGACCTAGTTACTCTTTACTGTCTAGTAAACCTAATTATTATTTGTACTACTTACTCATTAAATCGAGAGAGTTTTAAAGTGTCGGAGGACGTCTACTCGCGATTTTAGACTTTTACCTTACTTTTAATTGCATTACTTAAGTGTTGTATTGTATTGAATATAAAAATAAATAAAAAAGGTATTGTAATTTAAATATTAAAAATACACAAAAAATCAAACATTAAGTCATAATAATTATGAAAAATTTTGATCATAATAATAATAATAATAATTATATAATAATAATTGAAAATATGATAAGATCATAAAAATGAATACTTACATAGACCTCTTCCCATTGCGATACATATCGCACAAGTCTTGATAACCTTAGCAGTCTTACTAGCGAGAGAAGCTTCGCCAATCTGAGGATTCTAAGCGCGCGTCCAGCGTGTAAAATCTGGAAAGACTCACTAAAGTCCTGAAACTAGGTTTCAAACAAAAAAATACACCGTTAATTAATTTGGCTTTGAAACTGAGTGGAGATGTAAATTTAATATCATTGTAATCTTACTGAAAGGTGTGAAGGTAACATAAACTTTAGGGTGGAAGGTGGGAAGCTGAGGAAAATTATTTAGTTGTTTTAGAGAATGAAATCGGAGTGTAGAAAAAAGGTTTAAACTTGGTCTTGGGTCGATGAGCAGGGCTAGGCTGAACTGTGTGCGAAAAGATAGGAGTAGAATAGATAATGAAAATAAAAAAAGGAGGATGGAATATTTCCACAAGACACTTACTTGATTAAATATGAGAAAAATGTAGTCTAGTGGTATGGAGGAGATAAGGTCAAGAAAGAACCAGGTCCTGAGGTAGTGTTTCGCTATTAGCTTTGGGTCCAGTATCACCTGCTCAGCGTTATCTTGCTGCATTATTCCTGTAACAGTTTTTAAAGTCATTATTTTTTTGCTTAATTAAAGAGATGTGGGCTGTGGTTTTTAAGTTTTGTAAAAAAATTTAGTGGAAAGTTTGTCTTAGTTTAAGAGAATTTGATTATATTAATTGAAATTAAGAGGAAAAATTTTTTAGGGAAAGCAAAGAGATTAGCATTAAAAAAATATTTTTCACTTCTTGCATGTGGATTCGTTAAAAATTTCCTGATACAGCGAATTTTTATATTTTACTTGATCTGATCGCATATGTCTATATCAGGCTATTTATGAGAATACAAAAAAATGTATTATAATTTTTCAATTTTTTATTTTTTCTGTAAATGAGTACTTCAATTAACTCCTAACAAAGTCAAATAAGCTCTTTGAGGAAGTCAAAAACATTATTTTAATTTTATAACTTTATATTTCGAATTTACATTTTTTTTTTTTGCATTTAAAAATATCTTTATTTGTGAATTTGTATTACATGAGTAAGTTACATGAGAATAGCTTAAAAATACGTGTTTCTATGCGTAGATTCTAACAAATGTTTGTATTATTAAAATATATTTTTGTATTTTTAGATTATTTGAACTTGGATTTGTGGGAAAAGTTTAAAAAACCACATGAATTTTTATTTTGAATTTAACTCTCTATTAGGGAGAATATTCAACGACCATGTACCCCCTGTCGGAGATTTTCGACACTAACTTGAATACAAAAATCATATGAGGACATACATTGAAAAAAATTTAACTTGAATCAAAACGAAAATTTTTGAACCAAGAAAATAATTTTGAAGAGTTTCAATGTCTTAAACAAAAAAAAATTCTCGAATCAAGTAAAATTTACTTAAACCAAGAAAAATTTGTTAGATGAAAATTTTTTCTACTGAAATCTAGAAGATGAAGTTCTTCGAAAGTATTTAATTGATTTAAGTACATTTTTTTCTGTGTGTACGAAGGCTGATATTTCTATGAAAGGACATAAAAAAACATATCAGAAAAATTTTTTACAAATTGTCATAAAAAATTCTAAAAACTTTCGAATATCTGTCAATTTCAGTTTCATAAAATTCTGCGGTTGAAGAATATTCTTTCCAAATCAAGTTAGTTTTTATCTCAGTGGAGGGTTTCGAGTCACTTCTTCCACTTTAAACTAACATAATTTAACGAAAATAGGAAAGATTAAGTCCTTAAGGCACGACCAAAAATCATGCAAATGCAAACGCCCACCAGAAGCTTTAACTTTATCAAAGTAACATAACACGAGCTACCTAGTTCCATCGACTTTCCTTTACGTATTCTCTATTACATGTAACATATTAATACATTTGTCGTCTTAATACATTGTAATCTTAAGACTATGAATAAATTTTCGCTTAATTATACACTAGAATTCAGCGTCGTTCTAAATTTCAAACTTCTATCGTCCAACCGTAACGTAAATTTTAATAACGCATAAATCTTCCATCTAATGCACGTCAGACGTCATATTCAAGATTAAATTTCGAAAATTTCGCAACATAGCTTCTGCTCCAGGACGTGTAATCATGATCATCAAGGTAAAAACCGAATTAATAATCAAGAGTCAAGGTTTAATTGATTTTACTAAAATTATTTTATATTAGAAGAAGGATATACATCAAATAGAATTGGCCATTATTCGTAGGTAACTATTCTAAAAAAAAAAAAACAATTAAAAAAAAAAAAAAAAGAAAAGAAGAAAAATCGAACAGGGTAACAGACATTTACCGGTTTTAATTTTCTGAGTGGATTCTCACGGGGATCTGAAAGCTGCAGAGCTGGAAATAGACATGGAATTTGGTATGTGGTGACTCGAGCAAGGCTGATACTGCTAAGGAGTTCCCCAGAGTGTTGTTTCCGGTCGTAACGGCTGAGAAAACCTCTACATCATCTCGGGGATGAAGTTACGTAAGGGAGGAAGGAAGAGAAATTATCACTTCTGCTTCTGATAACTAACATGCTCAATCTTATTTTTCAGTCTTTTAGATCAGATAATATATATGACAACAATTGTTATTATCATTCTAATTTTACAATATAATTTTGTTAATTAAATATTCTCTTGAACGTGATAAAATAAAATAGGTAAATTAAAGCATTTAATTTTGGAATTTTGGCGACGACTAAGCTGTTTTAATTTTAAATTTTGAAATGAAAAAGCACACGTGGACGTTAAATAAGAATGAATGTTTAGTGTGTTGTTTTTTGTGACCTAATTTAGCTTTATGCCACTCAAAGGCGCATCAAATTAATCCCTCGGTAATAATAAAATGTCAAGATGCTCCTGAGTCTTGCTCAACGGGCAAACAATAGTCTTGTTCTGTGGTGTCAAGTGTAAGCAAACGAAAATCCAAATGGAAGCTCATCTTTATTTATTTTATAGTATGTAAGTATAAGGTACAACCACGTCGGTCCTGTTACGTCTTTTTTGATGACTTTTTTCGAGAATTTATTTTTTTTTTACATCAAGGAAATTTTTCTAGGTAAAATTACTGGGATAGTTACTTTACAGAAAAATTTTTTTCTTTTTTTCGCCATTAATGTATTAGAAAAAATTACTACAAAATTTAATTTACTCATACACAGAAAAGAAAAAATTTCTTGAACCAAGAAAATTGTAAGGAAGACCGAAGTTATTTTGGAGCAAGAAGAAATTTTGTTGGCTTAAAGAAATTTAACTTCGTTCAAGAAATTTTAACTTCATTCAAGAAATTTTTAATTATCTTTAAGATTTTCTTGACTGAAGAAAATTTACGCTTGACTCAAGACTTTCTTTCTTTCTGTGTAGTAATTGTACACAAAATTTGATTGAGTCTGCCGTAAAATATATTAATTTTTTGGTCATTTTTATTGAAAAAAAGATCATTTGGCATCCGAAAAGGAAGTAGATTTCTTAAATAAAAAAAAATATTTATCATTAAATCACATTATTAATAAAATATAACTTCTGTTACAATAAAACAATGACAAATTAATTTTTGATCATTTTTATCGATAAAATGATAACAGATCAACGATTGCACAATTTTTCACAATTATCGTGATATTTATTAAAAATTACCACCCATCTATGAAACAAAAATAATTATACTATACCGTAAAAATTTTTTTTACAATTTTTCGTTAAATTATTTTATTCAAAAAGAACTGATGCAAGTTTGAGGGTTTGTTTTAATGCATAATTCGGATCTGATAGTAATATTACGATCAAAATAAATGTAGGAATACATCTGGACAATAACCTAAATAAATATTATCAAATGGAAACTAACGGTAGGCAGGATGCACTCTAATCTATTTAAATTATTTGCGCATTTCTATTTCATATTACGTAATTTAAAATATTTCTCGGAGTTCTAAGATCGCCGGCTGAACCGAATTACTGAGTTATATTTTCGTAACTAGATGTTGATGGTGTAGTTTAAGAGTTCAAGTGATCGTTTAATTCAACTATTTATAACTTTTGTGATATAAATAAAGTGCCGTGTAATCGACTGTTTTATTATTTAATTTTCATTTTTTTTTAACCTGATTGCTTTTTCTAGCTTCATCACGAATGGGTTAAAAATACCTTTTTTGAATCGATTAACAAGTAATTTATCAATTCTGATTTATAAAATAGTATGATTCCAAAAGTAGTTTCTTACGGAGAAAATGTATCCTTGAGAAGAGTGATAAAGATGTTAATGTTTTTTTTTTACGATTATGGGCTAAGGCTTTTCTGAAAAATTGCAGTTCTAAATATTAGTTTCATTGGAAATATGAAACTTTCGGTTGGTAGAAAAAGAGGTTAACGAGCTCTTTAGATTCTTTTTGCTTTGAGTTATGATCATTTTAATGAACTGCACTTTTTGCAAAGTCATTTCAGAAAAACGGAAATAAATTTAAGAAAAAATTCGAGAAGGAAAATCGCTTCTTATTAATTTTTTTCTACGTGAATCGTCATTACCAAATTAGTTTTTAATATTTATTTTGTAAAGAGATTATTTTATTTTGTACGCTAAGAAAAAAGATTACTCTTAAGAATTTTCTTTTTAAATTTTCATTCTAGATATTTTTACAAATGTTGTCAGGCTTAACAAATACATTTTCGAAATACGTGAAAAAAATAAACGAAGATGATCATCAAAGATAACTTGTAAGAAAAGTAAAAGGCAAAATATTTATGCGTATTTTTTAAGGGAAACCAGAAAATAAAAAATCTTAGTTAACGATGAATAATCGATAAAAACTAAATATTTTTATTTCATTAATTATTGGAAAGTATTTGATAATGCATACAATTAATTTAAGAAAAAAAAAAGTGGGTTTCCCTTCGTTATATAAGATTGTTTATAACAAAAAATGTAGCAAATGAAATTACAAACAAAATTTGTGAATTTTAAAAAACCTATTTTCATAAGAAAATTAATCAATGATTCAGTAAAATTACAAAACGTGTATGAATATTAAATATTTTTTTTATGAAATTACACTATGCACCATGGAATTTTCAAAAGTTAGAGTTTTAAAAATAAAAAAAATTTTTTTAAACTTTCAATTATCTAATAGTAATTTGAGTTTCAACATTATATTGTAACTTTATAAAAAAACTCGAGTAAATCAAATTACAAACAATGTTTGTAAATTTTAGAAATTTTTTATTTCTGAGAAATTTGTGAAATTACAACTCATCTCAATAAGTTTCCTTATATGTTTTAGTAGATTACTCGAATTGTATTGTATATTGTATTTGCCACACACTGTTTTGTAATTTTACTAAGATGTTGTTTTATAAAACATTTGTAGTTTTACAAATATTTTTAATAGTGTATATTAGGAATACGTGGCTAATATCTCAAAAAGATCATGTTAGTAGTTTTTGAAATTGAGCTTTCATTAAACCGAAAAAACGTTATTTACATTTAGAAAGCTCCGATTATTTAAAATTTGTATGGAGAATTTTTGAAAATATTTACTTTCGAAAAGTTAAAAAAAAAATCGATTTATTGAAAATGGACTAATCCTACACGGAGAAAAAATAATAGAACTTATTCCTATGTAGGAGGTAACCATTGCCATGTAACATAGTAACGGGAATTTTTTTGAGAACCCTATTTTCAACGTTAAATAAAAATTATTGTTTTTCAAGCTAGAGTTCCGGGAGTCGAGACTTTCTTTCAGAAATTTTCTCCTCTTTAAGGATCTTTTTCCGATTTTTGATAATACCAATATTTATTGAGTTATTTATGAAAAACTGAGATTTTTTTATTTTGGTTTTTTTTTGTTAATAACAAATTGAAATTTTTATCAAAAAAAATAAAAAAACAAGAAAATTATTTACTGAATTTAATTCTGAATTTTTATCACAATTTCTAAGATTTTTATTAGCAAATTTACACAGGGTTCTCACAAAAATTTCCGTTACTATTTAATATGTCAATGGTTACCATTCTACATAGGAATAAGTTATATTCTTTTTTCTCCGTGTATAATCAAATTATGCAAGGATAAAAAGATTTCATCAAACATGTTATTTTTTTTATTATCTCCAATATAAATAACAAATTAAATCCTATAATAAAATTAAGATGAAAAATATGTTTTGTAAACTATTCGTAACGTGATTGGTCAAATATATCATAAGTATGAAAATATATGGAAACTCCATATTCAGTGCGCACAAATTAAATTCTAGTTAAATTAAAAAATTGAAATTACCCGTTCTGAAATTAACAACAATATCTATAAGAAATATTGTATCCGAAAGGCAGTTGAAGGCTATCCATCGGGTGCTTAGATCGTCGTTGAAAAAACTAATGGCAACTGGTAGAATTATCAGATTGGCTACGAGTAACAGCAGCATACATAGATCCCAATAAAACCTGTAACAAGAAAACAAATAAATACAAACACAAAAATAAATAACAATTCATAAATATTAATTTATGGTTATAGTTATTTAACTCTGTACCTTTGTATGTACGTATGCAATATTTTTAGTGTATATAAGGGGGAACCAGTTGTATACAACAGGTGGGTATTGTAGCTTTTTTGCTCGAAATTTTTTATTTTTCGGTCACAGTAAAAAAGTACACGAAAAAATACTCAATAATGGTTGAAATAGTTGAAGATAAAAAGTAAAAACGAGAGATATTTTATTTTACTCTCTAATTGCTTTGATTCAAGCACAATTCATGATACAAAAAAAATAGTATATACAAAAAAAAAAAATACAAATAGGAAAAAAAATTGGAAAAAAGTGGTCTCACGCGAGAACTAGATTTCTGCCGAATGAAAATTCTCTCGTGACAATACTAGCCACATGATAGATTTTTTGTTAATCCTCCAATCGAGTACTGGGTTTACAAATGAATAAATAATTTCATCTCTAGCAAATAGATAATTGGACAGTCAAAATTAAAGTAAAAAGATTCAAGAGAAAATGAAAATGAAAATGAATTAAAAATATACTTTTGCATAAGTTGAATATTCAATGTTACTTAAAAATTTTTTCATAACAAAAAATTAGAAAATTTTTATACTTTATCATCAGTCAATTTATCATTTGAATGATTAAATTTGTAACTACATTACAAACAGTGGGATTATACTAAAAAAAAAAAAAACTTTCAAGAAAAATATTCTCTTTAAACTTCATGTGTTGAGATATTATTAAGTTTTTGTATTTTTAAGTTAGAAGAACTCAAAAATTAACCAATTGGAGAATTTCTCAGTTCAAGAAAAGCGGGAAGGTCCAGGGATGGCTTGCAGGTCAACCACTTTTAAGGATTTTTTTTAATTGAAGAAAATTATGTTTTTCAGTCAAGAAGTTAATTGTATCTTACAAAAATATTCTACCTTTGATCAAAGCTATTAAGTTTCTCTCTACTAAGAAAATAATAAAGAGTTTTATTAAGACAAGAAATTATTGTATCAAGACGAAAGGTCCTCTTTGAAATAATTTTCTTAGATCAAAAACATATCTCTTGAATCAAGTTATTTTCTTTTCAATGTATTACTTCTACTTATATGAGTGAACAATCATTAAAATTCTGAGATTTGAAAAATTCAAATAAGCATTTAAAAATACACTATGCATTCATGTTAAAAACTATTGATGGATCGACTGTCAAGTTACTGAAGATAGAAAACTAATCTTTAACCATCCTCTCGTACCGCAGAGATTTAAGATTGATAGAACCAACGTTAAATACCCAAAAAAAGAATATTAAGAAATGGAACACGTATAAAGCGATGTAATTTATTGAGGAATTTTTGTTACATGTAAAAATTTTATTTAAAAAAAACAAAAATCGAAAATGAATTGTTATACATTCTGAAAATTTCATTATTTCTAGAAAATGTTATGATTTAATTTATAATTTCAGGTTTGGCCGCGTTTGATGATCTATAGATCACCTAGATCATAGGGAGGGCCTGTTGCTTAGATCTCTCTGAAAAATTAACTTAATGAAGAGTTTTCATAAATGAGCCACAAAAATTCGTTGATTATTAAACATATATATATTAGAGTGATCCAAAAAAAAGTCTTTTACCTATCATCTCAAAAGCTTCTCTAAGATATAAAAAAAAGTTCACTCCAAAGCGCAGTTTGTTATCTCAATTCTCTGTAAAGTTCAATGAATTTCTACATAGTAAAAAATTTTTCGTCATTGTGTTAAAAAATTTTGTGTTGAATATTTAACACTTTTATGTGTAAATTTAACATTTATTGTGTTAAATTAACACGTAAAAGTGTTAAATAAACTCAAAAAAATGTTAAATATTTAACACAAAAATTTTTAAAACAAAATTTTTTGACGCATTGACGCAAAATTTTTTACTATGTATTTACCCATTTAAATAACACGTAAAAAAATTTGTTTTAAATTTTTATCCGATAAAACTACGAAAAATTTTTTTTTCGGAACTTTCTATCAATTATTCTTGTAAGAAATTTAATTATCTATGAAAAAGGACTGAGGTAGTTTTTCCTCATCAATTTAACAAGAAGGTAACAGAATTTTTTTTTTATATTTTCATAACAATAAGAATAAGTGATATCTACTAAGGCATACAATTAGAGGAACGTCAGCCAATGATGATTAAAAAAAGTATGAATTAAGACAAATTGACTGATAACTGAAGAGAGTTAATGTCATAATAATACAAATGTTTGACACAAACTGTGTGTAGAGTATTCCGGCATTTACGTCGCTCGTACGGAATAGAACCGAAAGACGGATTCTGTGGAAATGTAATTCTTTAATAGGATTATGTTCGTGCTCGTTCGTTGGGAGATACTGCGCAAATTTACCCGTTTGCTTTAGTGTCTACAAAACAACTCGCAAAGCGAATCACGGAAGCACTGAAAACTTCAATGCTTTCATGTTACATTTTTATTATGTAATTTTATATTGAAAAAAAAAAAAAATTATATTTTGCTTTTGCTTTTTTCATCTCATTGTTCAATACGCCTTTTATTAGTTTCCAATTATAAAGACTTTAGAAAAGAAAAACCCATTGAAATTTTGAATTCAATAAAATTTAAAACGTGGATAGAATTAAATTTAAAACAATAGAAATAGTTCAACGTAAATCTTACTTAAATTTAAACGTTTTTAAATCTGGAAATAACAGATTCTTAATAAAAGATGAAAAGCAAAAAAAGAACGAGTATTTAAGTCATTGATTCCTTTTCTAATATTAGAAACATTATTTCCGCGTTTTCGTGCGGTCATTTCTGATTTTAAATGATGCAGTTAAGTTAAGTTAACTTTGGTGCAATCCCAGCGCTATATTGTTGATTCTATTTGGTTAACGTGTATACATATACATTTATGTACATACAGTTATAATGAGATATATTTTACGTGGGCGAGTATTGATTATAACGTCAGTTAGGAGGAATGATGTGGACGACGAATCTCAACGGGAAAGTTGCTAACGCGGTGCAACTTGACTCAATCGATTCGCGTGGCATTCAAGTCGCGTATCATGTAAGGACGAATGTACCCACCGAACATTTTAGTACTATGTGTATGTTATATGTGTTACGACTAGAAGCTGATGATAGTTTATGCATATGTGGATAGATGAAGATGAATATATATGGAGATCAAGAATAAGGCATGACTCAAAGCGAAACGAGCAAAACCTACTAGTACTAGTTGACAATAAAGTATATGCATGAAACCGTGTTTACATACTAAACAATAACATGGGGTCGATCTATTGTCTGTTCGAGGATGCTGACATAATCAGGAGTACGTTATAATCTATTTAATGGACCTCTCATACATGATCACAATTGATGAACCGGCCTATTATTTATTAATATTTTTTATTTTAAATAATGATAATGAATATTAGAATTTTTATTATTATTATTTTAATAAACAAATTTTTTTCTGTTTATTTCGTTAGACTAAATTTTATTAATTACAATTCATTTTGATATAACGATGACAGAAAAATTATTTTTTAAGAAATTAATCGTCATAAATCAAATAATAAAATTTCTTGACACAAATTTTATTTTAATCAAGGCAATTCCCGTAGTATAAACATTTTTTGCTCGATTCAAGACGATCCAATTCTTCAAAATGATGTTTTTAATTTAAGAATTTTTTTTCCCCTATTTTTAATGAACATGAAATCGATAAGTTTCGTGAAAAAATTTTTTGATACGACCTTGTAAGTCTTGATATGCACATATATTGTCTGATACACTGAGAGAAAAAAAATTATTGTTCAGAAAAAGATTTTTTGGCTCAAAAATTTATTAAAATGAATCATTTAAATTTATTAACTTTTTGACAGAAAAATATCAATATCTGCCTTCATTATAAAATATTTAGCTTTTAATGAAATAGGTAAACAAACACATAGCTTTACTTTAATTAAGGAACAATTATTTCAATCAATTCGATCTGTTCTTTAGACAAGAAAATATCTATTCCCAATAATTATGAAGAATATATGTTCTTGTGTCAAGAAAATTTTCTTAATAGTAATTTTTTTTTCTCTCAGTGCATATGTCCTAATATGCATATGTTTGACCTGATATGATCATATATTCTCAAGTTTCATTTTTTGACAACAGCTATTCTTGAAAATTTCCGACAGAGGGCACATGATCGCTGAATTTTCTCTCTACTAGAGAGTTAAGTCTACGATCTAAAGTTATATCGAGAGATAAATAAAGATAAATATACATCTTTATCTTTATTTCTTTTATATGAAGTCAAAGCATTGCCACGTGATAAATTTTATGCATTCGAAACAAAAGTTATCGACCGTTAATAATATTCAAGACATTCCCAAGTTGAATCATTTTTTTTATTATGTTATGTTGCTAGATAGCAGTAGTTTGTATTTTTATTGTCGTCAGATAGCAGCATTATCTCGTGATTTGTTATGGTAAGTCTGTATATAGAGGGAGGTGGGCAAAACGGGGCACTTAAGGAAATTTTAAGTTATTGGGGATGAAAATACGCTGAATCTTATTTTTTCAAGTTGTTTTCGAAGTGAATAACAAAAATTTTTTAATTTTTTGGAGGCAAAATGGGGTACCACTCCCTGAACAAGTGAAAAAAAATTTATTTTCTTAAAATGAAATTTCGTTAAAAAAATAACATTTTCGTATCGAGAAGTCTACGAAAGAACCCAAAGAGATGAACAAATCACCCAAAAAAGAAACATTGTTAGTTGAAGCAATATACTCTTAACAAAAATTGAGGTAGCAAAAAAAAATTTTTAAACTTTTTAGTAATTTTTTCGAGTTTCGCTTGAGCAAAAATTAATATCAAGATAAAAAAAGAGTTCTTTTGACAAGATTCTAGTTTTTAGATCTCTCGGTAATAGTTATTTTCGATACATATGCGCAAAGGCATTCTGACGCATTTAGAAATTGGGAAGTTAAAGGATAAAGGAAAAGGGGAGACCTTACTCAGTAGGAATTTTTGGAAAAATTATAATTAATTTTTTTCTTATGAAAAGGGAGCGATATTATTTATCAAAGAAATCAAGATGTTTCAATATACACTCATCATTGATGGCATATGATTTAATAATGAAGTGAACGATACTGATGAAATTTGTCAAAATAAAAGCATGCTTTTTATTGTACTAATTTTCTGGTTGAATACCATTTTGTTAGAAATTATTTGAAGATTCTATTGATTCAGAAATCTATTATTGAGGAAGAAATATAATGAACATGAAGAAAATGTTATTGGTGAAAAAATAAAACTTTCAATAAATTAAAGAAAAACTCACTGGATTTGTATATATTTATTTACGTTTGAGAAATGAATATTGAAGAATTCTAAAAATAATAGCTCAATAAAAAGAGAATGTTAATAATTTAAACAAAACTGACAGATCTACTTAAATTTAAAAGGCATTATCTTATGACACGATGACGCTAGCGGGTATTTTTATCTTAGGTTTTGTAAGAATAGAAGGAAAAACTTGTCCGATAACTTTAAATGAAGGTGACTTATGCGAGAGCACGTGGGAGTGAATAAAAAAGTTGCTTGCGAGTTAACGGCGCTTGAAGGCGATAAAGAAAATGCAGCAATTCTGGATCCTCCATAGAATTCTTTTCCTTCGTGGTTTGTTTCAGTTATATATCAAAAATATATAAATTGTATATTTTATACTTTCTATTGTATAAAAATGAAATGATCAGGTAGTTTTAGCTTACAAAGTACTAAGCGTCTGAAAAAGAGGGTATGGGTCACGGACAATGTTTAAAGAGTCAGCATTGCAAGAGAGTTGAGAATAGAGACGAATTAATTAATTAAGCCATTCTTAATTGCATCCCCTCTCCCTTGGATTCAGCTGGTGTCGGTGAAGCTTGGCCGTGACAAATCCACTAATTGACATTAAACTCAAGACAATGATACTCTCGTTCAGACTTAATGCACTCAGTTTAGTCTTGATTTTTTTTTCTTTATTACTACGTTTCTTTTTCTCCGCTGAAAAATTCCACCCTCCAGGAATTTACCGTCCACGCGTTGCAAATTAGTTTCAAAAAGTATAAATATTAAACGTTTGACAAATTCATTTAAATTATTCCAAAATGAATAATATAAAAACTGAAATAAATACACTGATGAAAAAATTAACTTAATTAATTCAAGACCAAAAATTTTGAACCAAGAAAATTATTTTGGAAAATTATGTCATTTTAAAGCAAAAAGAAACATTTTAAGATATAATAAAATATACTTAAATAAAAAGCAGTTTTTAAAGTAAAAAATTTTTATAATTTATTCCAAATGATCAAATTCTTCAAAAAAAATTTCAAAATATTTGCTTATAAATCGAATTAATTTTATTATAAATTCAAATTTCATTTGAATAATTTTTATCAATCAATTAAAAAAAGATTTTCATCTCAATTTTTTTATGCCAAAGTTCTCTTTGAATATTTTATTACAATAATCATATTTTGAAATTTAAAAACAATAATCGTTTTTTTTTTTATTATTTATTTTAAAATTCAGAGTTTTTTTATAATGTGATCCAAGAAAATCATTTGGCAGAAATTCATTGGTTTTAATTAAGCAAAAAAATTTTTTGAACCAAGTCAAATTCACTGAAACTAAAAAATATCTTAATTCAAGAATTTTTCTATTTGACTTGAGAAAAAAAACTTTTTCTAAGTGACTTTTTTAATTGAAGATATTTTTCTGTTGAATCTTTTTTTTTTTTTTTTTTTTTTCATCAGTGTATTAGTTATCGTTCAAAAATTCTCAAGGAAACGCTAATGAATTCTATACGAACAGAGAATAGTACACAGAAAAAAATTTGTAGCGATTACTACTGAAATAATAAAATGAGTTGAAATTATTAAATTGAATCTACAATTTTAAAATGCTTGGTACAATCATACCGTGAAAATATACAACGAAAGAAGTGGAATTAAATTCATATCAGCAGATGCGAAAATTTACATTTTGCTGAATAACAATCAAGAGAAGTTCAGAATAACTGTTTCACGCAACAATTACTTAAATATTCAAATTGCTGTAACTTTTAACTTAAAAACCAAAACTCAATATCAATGACTTTTAAAATTATTTTCTCCAGAAAAACTAAAAAGATTTCTCAGATAAATTTCGAGTCATTAGTTTTCACGCGTGAACTCAATCGTTATTAAAAATTTTCAAAGTACTAGAGTTTAGTGCCAAGGTAAAAAAAAAATTTTAACGTTTATGTCGGTAATAATACGGTAATGAGTACATAAACATGTGTTATGTCTTGAAAGTAGTATGAGTAGGCCTGCTAATCCCTGGCTAATAAAATATTAGCAGCACTTCCTACTCCTTATGCTGCTTAAGTCGGCCGTGGCCCACTGAGATCAACACTCCTTCCTTCTGCATCTGCATGCTCTTAAAATCTTATTATTAATTTATTTATATATATACATGTATAAATGTAAATATAAATATAAATATAAGTACGTAGTATGTCTAAGTATTTATGAGTGTGGATATTGACTTATAAATGAGATTACAGTGCCGTAAATTCGTGCGCAACTACCAATATTCGAACAGCTATCAAGGCCGTACGGACGCAAATCGACAGGAAATGTAATATAAATTGGCCTTCATCAATCTATTTATTCATACTACGTGTCCAGTCAATATTATAATGATAATTTACTATCTTTGACTAATTTTCAATACTATATTAATTCTATTGTCAGTATTGTCCGGTAATAGAAAAAAATATTACAAAATATAAGTATTCATTTTTGTACTTGTAGGCGCAAAACGCTGAAATTACGCGTTTCTATTTCATGTTAATTTTTTTATGAATTATTTACGAGTTTATTTGACGATTATTCAAGTTGGTGGAGATAGTTTTTTTTATTCCAGCGGAATAAGTGATTTAATGGTTCGAGTTCTTTAAGATCTTTTGAATATTTGAAAATTAAATGCTCTATTTTACAAATCAACAAAGACAATTTTGAAAAATCATGAATCATAATCAATAATTCTTTAATTATATTCATTATTCAGTAATTTATGGAAATGAGTTTAATTTTACATGAAGTATACTTATAAATATCTATTTTTATTCTCATTCCAAGTCACATTAATTGTTTACTAGCAACCTACAGTCACTGTGTGATTACTGAGAATTACGAATTATGAATTTTAAAAAATTTGATTTAATGTTTTGTCGATATTTTTAATGAGAGTTTAATTCGCGTATTTATAAAATTAATGGAAAAAATAATATTGCTATGACAGAATTAATTACCAGTAACGTTATGGAAAATTGTGCGGAACTAATTTATAAAGCCAGCAAACTATTCGAAACTGATCTAAAAACTTTACGTAAAAAACTAACTACCATCAAAAAATACATAGAATCATAAAAAGGCACAAGTTTAGGTCAAGAGTTTTTTGATGATATCAAATGTAGCTATAAAAATCCCTTTCAAAATACGCCCTTTACAATTTATTCTCTATTCTGTTAATTACATTAAACACATTTTATGTATCCAGGAATTCAAATCTATTAAGAGCTACTCCGAAAATTCATCATCATAATAACATAATTATCATTGAAGGTCATATGAAACTTTGAAAAAACACAAATTCAGGCCAAATCTTCCCAATTATTCTAAATTTAAATAAAAAAATACATTTTATCATATAAATATGTCGGAGACAAAATTTTCTTATTATCTTAATTAAGGAGATCTACGCAAAGTAGTCAAATTTCTAAAACTTCCTGAAAATTTGTAAATTCAATTTACATAGCCTAATAATTAAAAAAAAAATCATAAAAAGCAGTAGGTTTCCGGGATATTTAATAAAATAATTAGGTTTGAAAATTGTAATTTTCACATCTAGTTAAATGGAGATTCCACATGCCGTGTATTTGGTTAAGAATTTAATGCAATTGACGATTTAAAAGAAATTTTATTTTCATTGAATACGATTGAAAAAATAATAAGCTTTAGATTAAAACAATAAAAATGTAGGTTTCCGAACGTATTACGGAGATATTTTATATTTTTTATGGAAAATCACAAGAAACTTCCGTTCTTGAAAGTCTTGTATTTGACTTGGCATTTTTATAAGAAAGACACGGGAATGTTATAGTGATTGCACATCCTTATTAAAAAAAAGATTTAAAACGATTCAACTCATGCAAAATGTATATCTATATATTTGTCAAGTTGAATCGTTTTTAATTGCTTTGAGTCATTTCGAATCGTTTCAAATTGTTTTTTCTAATCAGGGCATCGAAAGTTACAATGAATATTAGCTAGAATAATTACATGGATTAAAGTCTGCATGCCAATTCGATAAAATTGGAAATATGTGCAAGTCAAAACAATACTCTAATTAAATTTCAAGTCTAGATCTAAAAATGCAATTCCAGCGGAGCGGGCGAGTAACAGCTAGTAAATATATAATAGATTACAGTGGAAACTCTAACGAAAAACTCGATATAACGTAGAAATACCAAAGTTTGTTTGGTTTACATTATTATTTCTATATTTAAACATCTTATATAGCTCACAGACACTCTTTGTAACGAAATAATCCGCTTAACTTTAAATGCAGTAATTAACTCAAAATTATAAATATTATTGTATTTTTACGACAATGCTCTCAATTATAATTTCACTCATATATGAAGACAAATATTGAGTTTTAAAGACAAAAGTAAATTTATGCTGATGATTTTAATAATTCATGTAATAACGTTTATTCTGAAAATCATGAAATGAAATGCTATGATAATGTTTTGTGTTTCTTTTTGTTCTTTTCTTATTTTTAATATCAAATTCATTAGAATTTCATGTTATAATTGTAGTCATAACATATAACTCATACGTCACTTATTTCAAATAGTGATAATTATTTCCATTGAAATAACGAGCTTTTAGTCACTGCTGTGATTGTTTCGAGGTTAATGCAGCGTCAGCGAGATTTCTTGGCCACGTGAACATGTCACTATCAGCCATGTGGGTATGAATCAAAAACTCTTCGCGCAAAAGATTATCAGTCGTCTCATTAAGTTCTTTTTAGTGAAATTCAATTTTTTAGTTATCGTGGTAGCAATGATAACTTATAACAGAAAAAAACAATTTGGGCTCAAATAAAAATGATCCATGGTTGTTATCCATTAAATAAAACTTAAAATTGTCTGACGTTGACACTTAGTATTATTTTATTCTGTTATTTTGTTCAATAGAATAATTACAAGCCTAGTCAGGTTACGGTAAAACTAAATAATAGTCACTAATGTAAACTTAAATACATTAACAATTCAAAGGAAAGAGACCCATTAAATAAATGTTATTCAGTGAGTAATTTTTAAACGACATTTCATATATTATGACTTCCTCAGGTTCTGTGGAAAGAAATATTAAGAAATTAAAACAATTTATTCTGACACATTTATATGAATAACCTATTTAACAATTGGGATTCTAAAATTTAAATTAGAGACTTTTCTCATATAATTGCCTTCTATTAATACTTGAACGCGCTTGTATAAAATACAGTATACTTATAAATTGTTATGTATTAGTGTAATTGTAATTGCACACTTAATTAAAATTGATGATAGAAATGATAAAAAATAAAACTAGTATAATTAAAAACCGATAAAATTATTTCTTTTACTTTCAAGTTTAAATAAATGGTTTCATTTGTTTCCGTGTAAAATATATCTATATAAGAGTAAAAAAAATGTCAATGAGCGCAAGAAATGCTGAGAGCTCGTGGGTATTCAGTTGTAATGAGATAGTAAGCCAAAGTCTTTTGTACTTACTCAAAGACCTCTTTTCTTTACTTGTTTTGTCTTTGCTTTACAATTGATTCTTAGTCAGGAAAACTATCTCAAACATGTTTGAACGCAAATATCAATAGGTTTTACACTGTTGACTTAGTTTTATTTGTTATTCACCGTATAAAAAAAAAAAAAAAAGTTTTTAATTTTTTTCTTTAATTAAAATTAATATCAATTGTTTTTTAACATTGTTTTAAATCATTGCTTTCAATACGCTTTTATTAGCTTGACCTGTATGTATCTATGTATATCTATTGTAATTTTTCAAGACCATTTTTACCGACTTTGATATCTGATTAATTTGACAGTTTTCACACGTATTGAGGACCAAAACAATGGCTAATTTCACAGATTAAACATTCATCCATTGAATAACAGTAAATATTGTGCTTTATTCTTATTAAATGAAATATTAAAATCTGACGTTTCTGATTTTTAATTACACTAAAAAATTTTAAAATTAATATTAGTTTAAATAACTAAAAAACACGCTTCAAAAAAAAGAATTAGAGCGATTAAGAGAAAATCCATTTTAGTGTAAAAAAAAAACGTAGAGTGCTTTTAAAGATATTTGCATAATAATCCTAATTATATAAATATATGTTAATAAAATAATTATAACAATTGATATCAAGGAATCTCATACTTTTTTTTACAATAAAATTAATTTTTTGTTTATTACTCTATTCTTATTTTCATTGACAAGCATTTAAAATTAATTTCCACTTTCTGATTTTATTTGCTGTTAAAGTTTGTTTTTGAATTTTTAAAGCTGTAATTTATTACAAATCAAATTAATTTTAAGGAAAAGAATTTTCGGTAAAGTTTGGTTGGAAAACATTCTCTTGTCAGCCGTAAAATATCTTTATAATCGTTTTGTTATTGATCGACAATAGTTTAAGGTAGATCGTGCATGAATACGTATACGTTACGAGGTGGAAGCTTTTCTTCCATTACATTATGGTACGTTACATAATAGTGAATACATACATTAATAAATAACCATAACCACATATGATTTATACATGAGACAGTTTGATAGTTTTGTATTTTCATGAAATATTTATATTGATTAGCATCGTTCAATGGCTGATATCTCAATATTTTATATTGCAACGATCTTTTATTGGTTTATCTTTAGTTGACAGTCGCCGGAAAATATTTATGAAACATTCAATAATAAAGCGATCGTTAAATGTTCATTGATACATTGCAGGCGACAATCGAATATAATACAAGTCTACTTTGTACGGATAACTTATTGAAGTAGTTTATTTTTAAGCTGCTTGTAAATAAATTTTTGAATTTAGTGTCCAATTTTAGTATTAGTAACAAAATTGAACTCGAGATAAACATAAGATTGAAATAATGATAACAAAAACATTTTTTACAAATGTTTAAAGCTTCTAATTTTTTTTAATTCAAGGACATAAAAAAATAATATATTTGTTCAGGTGGAAACAAATATGTGCACAAAAAAGGGTATTTGTTAAGCTTTATGTATGTTGACGCACATGTCCACATAAACGCCACAATACATATGTTGACACATTCGACGTTTGGGTCAACATATCTGACCATTTAGGAAAACATATTTTTGCGCGAAGAAATAACACACATTTGCTGCATAAATATTCCTCATTGACACATATTTCCGTTGTAAAAACTTTCAAACTTCAATTAGCTATTGTTTTCAACCAGAAATGTATTAAAATATATAAAAAGTAACAAGTATAAGGGGTGTGCGAATAGTCGGAAGTTGAATTATTCTAATCGAATCGAATCGAATAACTCGATTCAAAATTTGAGTCAAATACTCAAAAAAATTCGATTAGCCAGAAGGATTCGAATCCTGCAAATTCTATCCGAATTTTCCGATCATTCGATTGGAACAAGAATCACATATCCCTAGTTAAGACAAAATTTTCTACTTTCAGATGTCGATCTGAAATTTCTACGATTCAATTCTGAGCAAGATCACGTCAAGTGGACCCCCCATTTACCACTTGATCATAAAAATTTAATCTATATATATTTTTTATTAGTACTTATGATGGAAAATTGATCCCCCAAACGATTTTTCAAAATTTTGATTTTAACAATTTTTTTTTTTATAATGAAAATTTTAAGCACTTTTAATTAAAAAATGGATTAAAAATCAACCGCAAGCGATAAATTTGTGAAATTTTCAGGATTCATGGTCAAATGTCTATATTTTAAGAATATATTCACGACTTAAAATTATTTATTTATTTTCGTATTGTTAACTAACTTTTAAGTTAACAAATGAAAAGTTAACTAACTTCTCGAGCAAAAAATGCATTGTTTTTTTATCGGTCACATACTTTATCCATTTAAGTTTAAAATTACGGAATAAAATTTCACTGCTCGCCATTAGTTTAAACAAAATTAATTTATTTATGACAGCGCGCCGAAGAAATTTTGATTATATTCCTTATAACATTGTTAAAAAAAATTAAATTTTATTAATAATAATTATAATAAATTATAAGATAAATAATAATAAAATTTGTTTTATAATAATATTTTGTAATATTATTATAAATTATCACTGATAAAAGCGTTAATGTAGTTCAAGACGCTCGGCAGCGCGGCATTTCCACAGCGCTCGGCGCCTGGCGCGCTGTCATAAATAAATTAATTTTGTTTAAACTAATGGCGAGCAGTGAAATTTTATTCCGGAATTTTAAACTTAAATGGATAAAGTATGTGACCGATAAAAAAACAATGCATTTTTTGCTCGAGAAGTTAGTTAAATTTTAATTTGTTAACTTAAAAGTTAATTAACAATACGAAAATAAATAAATAATTTTAAATCGTGAATATATTCTTAAAATATAGACATTTGACCATGAATCCTGAAAATTTCACAAATTTATCTCTTGCGGTTGATTTTTAATCCATTTTTTAATTAAAAGTGCTTAAAATTTTCATTATAAAAAAAAAAATTGTTAAAATCAAAATTTTGAAAAATCGTTTGAGGGATCAATTTTCCATCATAAGTACTAATAAAAAATATATATAGATTAAATTTTTATTATCAAGTGGTAAATGGGGGGTCCACTTGACGTGATCTTACTCTTCTGGAACCTTTGACGTGTTGGAAAACATAAAAAAAGTATGAAAAATTAAAGAATTATCTCTGACATTAATTTTCTTAAATCTTGAATTTAAAAAGTGGAGTTTCTCATAATCTGACTTCCTTAAAGTAACGACAGAAATTTTTTCTCGATAGACATCGATTCGAAATTTAAGAAATTCAATTTTACAAACTTTTACACGTTAGAAAAGGCATTTTAGAAGGATCAGAAATCATAGAAGAGTCCATGAAATTAATTCTAGATAGAAGAAATCTTTCCACAGGGATTTTTCCAGGTTTTTCTTTGACTTGATGAATTTTTCTAAAGTCGAAAAAGAGCACTTCTTCCTGTCTACGGCAATATTCACTGATGAAAGAAAGTTTCATGGGTGTGGAAGGGCTAAAAATAATAAAACTGTTAAAATTCTTCATCCTATGTCTAATCGTGTTCACACCGGTATTTTTCAAGATTATCTTATTTCTGATGGTTTCTTCTAACGTATACGTCTGAATAATTCGAACCTTTCGAATTATTAGATATTCGACCTGAATAAGATTCGCACATCCGGAATATTAATCAATAATATCTACGGAATGAATTTGAATTTTACATGAAGCTAATTTTATTCATTATGTGCTTTTTATGCTTCATCAGTGCTACCATGAAAAAAAAATTATACGAACACTTGAATGTTTACTGTCAATAATATCAAAGTTTTTTTTTTTTTTTTTTTTTTTTAATTGCCTACTAAATAAAAGTCTCTTGTTGTAAATAATAGTGAGCTTTTTAGATTTTATTAATTTTTGAATTTAAATTTGTAGTAAGTGCTTCATTACAAATCGGAAAAATAACAAAGTAGTTTAATAAATGCATATAGATTTAATATAGATGAACATATGAATATATCTAGAGTAAGTGAGTTTTGTTTAAAGCAAAAATAAGTTTGCGTTAGTAACAATAAAATGGAATCAGTGTCAAGTGTCATATAAAACGTCATATTCCAAGAGCTTGGCATTTATATATTCGGAAATATGACACGCGAATTGTTGAAATAGTCGTGTGACTGTCTATATTATAATATATGTGAGTGCATGCACATACTCCACACGATTCAATGGGTTTTACGATTAAATAAACGTGATAAACGACATTAAATAAATTATCATTATTATTATAAACGCATCAATGTTTGTTATATAACGATAAATTATAACCAGTCATTCATGATTATCATTATCATTTTTTTAAATTAAACAACTCTCAAGAATTCTATCACTTGTCATCACTAATAAACTATTTATAACCAATCATTTTAATGACAATATTAATTTTTTCCTCTGTAATTTCCGATCATTATCATTTTTATTGTTCGTCAGAAAAAATTGTTGTATTCTTTTAATTTTACTATTTTACAGAGAATAAAATGAAATGTTTATGAATGTTTTTTTATAACTTTGAAAATTTTTCTTCTCCCAAGAATCCAAGAATAAAACTATTTATACTTATAAGTAAAATACTTCAATTCATTAACGCTCGATGTAAATTATAAGCATTTAATTTATCAACGAGTAGAAATGCTTGAACCAATTTGAAGTAATTAGAGCCGGATGTAATAGACAAAGTCCATCAGATGATTAATTTAAAAGATTTTAACAAACAGGTTACTTTGATGATCAACCTACTTTCTTCTGAGGTCACGATCTATCAAGGTTAAGTATCAAGAAGCTTCAATTTTGACGCGGAATGAAATAGTGATACTGCAACGGCAAAAGTTTATAATCTTGTGAATGATTTACACGGAAAAAAGAAAAATGGAAAAATTATATTACATAATGTAAAAGTGACCCGTCGTAAAGAAAACTGGAACAATTACAGTTTCAGATTGTAATTATTACATTAAAATGTGAATATTACACAGAAAGAAAAAAAGTCTTGAGTCAAGTGTAAATTTTTTTAAATCAAGAAAATCTTAAGGGAGACTGAAAATTTCTTGAATGAAGTTAAAATTTTTTGAACGAAGTTAAATTTTTTTAAGCCAAGAAAATTTCTTCTTGCTCCAAAATAACTTCAGTCTTCTTTAAAATTTTTTTAGTTTAAGAATTTTTTTTTTTTCTGTGTACATTCTATAATTTTTTCATTTTTTTTTTTACGACGGGTCACTTTTACATTATTTAATGTAATTTTTCCATTTTTTTTCCGTATAGTGATAATAATGATGATGATAAGGAAAGAAGAGAATTATAAGTTATAATAATTGCTATTTTACACTGATAAAAAGATTTCTTTGGGAGTAAGAAATTGATTTCTTAAAAATTTTTAAGTGATTTTCTAGGGGATAAATAGTATTTTACACACCTCGGCTTCGCCTCGGCCAACAATTACATGTGATCTGAGGCATTTCTTACTTTACTTCCCTAGGTGTGTAATATACTATTTAATAATTAAAAATACTTATGAACATAAAAGAAATTACTTCTTTACATTTCAGAAATATTCGTAAGAAATATTTCTTAAGAGAAATAGTCGGTAGATTTCTGTACCCCGACTGTGTCTGTCTGTGTATGTGTACTTATGCCTATGTGTATCAGTAAGGGCTGTGCAATACACGTTTGAATGTGTGTGGCCAAGTCGTCACATTGGTTGTTTACTCCTTATAAGTGATAGCCTATGTTTGGTATTATAATTTTTAATATTTTTGATAACCAAATTATTTATTTTTCTTACAAAAAAACGTATAGGGTAGAAGTACCGTTTTGGTACTTTTTGGCCACCTTAGCACCGTTTTTGGCCAGTTGACATTTGAATTAATTTATAAAAAATTCTAATATTATAACCATATTTTTGTTGAGTTTTAAAAAATTTATATTACAACGAATTGAGTTTGTTATGGTTTATCAATAAAAATTCATTCTATCGTTTATTTGAACAATAAATGGCCATAAACGGTATAGTGGCCACAAACGGTACTTCTACCCTAACTGTTAAACTTAATTCCCACATTAAAGCATATCAATTAATACTATCCAAAGCAAATGATCCACAGTGTCTTATTCAATTAAATTTCCAGCAATTTATGAAACCATTAAAAACCCACGTATTATCAAATAGTTTTTATATTATCCCTGATTAAAAAAAAGTATTGAAAAAGATTGAAAATGAATGTAAATGAATCCAAACGAATTCGCCCAATGCAAACTGTATATCTATATATACATACAATATAGATATACAGTTGCATAGGTCAATACTTTTTTTTAATCAGGAATTTCTTAACGCAATTTAATTTAAACATATATATTTAAACAATATGTATACATATATTTTTTGTGATTAAAGAAAAGATTTCTTAACATTTAATGAATAATTTTTTTCTAATCAATATCCAATTTTTAATATTAAACAACCTTTTTCTGATGCTAATAATTATATATTGACATTTAATATTCATTCTTTAATATTTAATGAATTAACTGCTCAATGCATTGTAAGGTGTAACCTTATTTTCTCAATGTAGATACATAGAAAAAAAAAATTTCTTGAACCAAGAAAATTATAAAGAAGACTGAAGTTATTTTGGAGCAAGAAGAAATTTTCTTGGCTTAAAAAAATTTAACTTCGTTCAATAAATTTTAACTTCATTCAAGAAATTTTTAGTCTTCCTTAAGATTTTCTTGATTTAAGAAAATTTACGCTTGACTAAAGACTTTCTTTCTTTTTGTGTATGTATAATTATTAAATATCCAAAAAATGATTGTTTAAAATTAAAAATTGCTTATTGACAAGAAAGAAATTATTTATTAAATGTTAAGAAATCATTTCTTAAATATAAAGAAATTTTTTTAAATGCTTAGAAATCCTACAATCAGTGTATTACGTTCAAATAGTTTTTTACCGCGAAAAAGCAAAGCAATGAAAATAAATATTGATGAATCATAAAATTCATGAAATAAAGTAGTCAATAAGAGTACAGTTTACCGTTGTCTAGATGGAAGTAGATATAAGATATAAATAAGAAAATGCTAGCATAAATTTTAAACTCCTACTGTAGTTAAAAGCCGTTGATATGACTATTCGATGACAGTAGATGCACTGTGCGTACACACTAAAACCGAACTATATTTACTTTAATGATGAAATAAACTCTGGAAACTGAGTAAATATTGATGATAAATAATCTATAAATGTCTGAAGTATTTTAACGTTAAAGCTTTATTATGAAAAAACCTAAGCTTATATACTCACTGGAATAGTACATCCGAGATTTTATTAAATTCTTTTAATAAACTGTAAAAATTTTTTTAACAAATAAAATCTAATAAATGATTGATTTTTCAAGTCATTTTTGGAACTTTTCGCTATTTTCGAATTCAAAATACTCGAAAATTTATCAGCTAGTTTCTTCGAGCTAAAAAACGTGAGAGCTTGTTTTAAATAAAATTTTTTTATAATTTTTTAATTGCAATATCTTGATAACGCGAAATTTAATTTAATTTTTTTTTTACGGAATTTAAAATAGTTTTTCAAGCACAAAAATCCTATATGGAGTCTTGAATTGATTGGTTGAAGAATTTTTTAATTATCTTAAAAAAATTCTTATTTTTTGAATAATTAAAACCTTAACAAAATTTTTTAAATAATTAAAAACTAAAAAAATTTAGTGACTTTCGTCCAACGTAATAATCAAAATTCATTGATGAATCAATAAATGCGTTTATTGTTGAATTTGGGTGTCAAAAATAGTCTGAATAATTTACAACTCTCTGTAATGAAAAATTGGATGTGAGTATTGTAAAAAAAATATCGGATGATTGTAGCTGTGGCATGAAATAGCATATAATTTAAAAAATTCAAGGCGACATGATTACAACATCCGTAAAGCTTAAAATATACTTCCATTGATTATAGATTAAAAAGAGTAAATTGCTTAACATCGTATTGAAAAGAAAGATCGCATCCTATTCTATCCAATTGGATGTGTAGTATCGCATGTCGTTAAATTATCGATTTAGTATATCCTCATCTAGTTAATTTGAAACCAGCTTACGCTAGATTGTTAATATTATTTTATCATATAGAATACAATTTATGCTGACTGATGTCCTTCACGGTGGGTTCCTAGTCATTACGTAGTTTGCGAATTTAAACAGCCGGCTTGTGGTAGTTACCAGACACCGGCTTGTTTGACGATATGACAGCGTTAGGGTGAGTTACATAATGCCTGTAAGATATCTACAACATAATAGTGTTCATTGCCTCGGTAATAATCTGTTTGCCAAGTATTATAACGTCGTGTCTAACGGTTCATCGTTTCGTTTGTTGAAAAATATTTCACCGAGTCAATGTGCTACTAAATCAGCATTCAAAGACAATCTGACACCTCAATACTATACTATCATATTTCATTTCATTTGAAAGTGATAATATTAAATAAATAGATGAAAGTTATAAGGATCAATATATTCTAATTTTTTCTTTTATTAATCAAAATTGATCAATTTAATGATGCAAGATATATTTTATTTGCTATATTTAAGTTTGCTCTATAAATTTAGAGTCATTTTTATTTAAGTGTTTTCTACATATCCAAGCTTAAAAATACTAAGTTAAATTCAATTATTATTAAAACTTAGTATACACAATAACTTTCAAAAGCGATTATATGGTTAAACTTAGTTGTGTTTAGTTTATAAATAGAATTAAATTAAAAGAAAAAAATTCTTCGTACTTCATAAAAATTTTTACCGATCGGTGGATAAAATTTATATTGAAGTACAAAGTGAAAAGCGCCTTTATTTATTTTAACTTATTTATAAAAACTTCGCGCTTAGAGTTTCCATTTATTTCAAGCTTCTACTTATTAGAGCAATTTTTAATTTTCAAAATTTTTTTTAATTCGTATCTTAAGAAAACTTGTAATCTTTGTAATCATATTAAAACCATGTACAAATATTTGTGTTTAAAATACTGTGTCGGATGCTTTTTTAAAAATGAAAATCGAATGACGCATTCAAAAGTTATAGATGTTTTAAAATTCACAAAATTTTTTTTTTCGGTATTTTTTTAAGACATCTTCCAGATTTTTCAATCAATCAATATAAACCTATACATTTTCTTTTGTGCTTCAATACAGAATAAATAAATACATTTTGAGCTCGAAGACCTCAAAATGTGAAAAACTGTGTTTTGATCTTGAAAAGCTCAAATATTAACCAAAAAACACATTTTAAGGTGCTTCAAATTCAAACTTAGCCGCAAGTTCTATAGGGTTAGCCAGCGCGGTCAATCAATTTCCAGATTTTTTATTGATAATTCAAACTTGAGTTATTCGCACTAAAGTTAGTCTGTTTCATCTGCTTTTATTTTCAAAGATATTTGAAGAAACCTGGTATCACCAACTACTACTTTAACAACAACAGCTTCTTATATATTTTCGATTACTGAGTTGGAAAAGAACGGGGGTTAAGGGTGGAAAAGCTGGGTATATAAACTCTCATTTTATATTTTTCTTTCTTCCTCTTCCTCTTATTCTTCTTCTGGCTCCCAGTGTAATTTCTTGGTGAATGCTTCAAGTAGTAAGAGAAAATGGTGGAAACTTCTTCCCGCGATTCACGATAGAACATCCTATCCAGGGATTGTGAAAAGTGCTTAAATAATCCAAACTCAGAATTCAAAACGTATAAGTTTCGTACTTTACTCTACTCCTATATTTCACTAGGCCATGCTAGGGCTAGATGCTACTGTAATATACAAGAGTGTTGAGAATCAGATCAACTTACTGCTCTAAAACACATTATACAGTCGCTATATATATATTTATATATAATAAATAATAATTCTTTCAACAATACTATTGTAACGCTTTAAAAAATTTTTCCATTAATATTTTATATTTTCTTTCAATCTTTTCAAGCCTTTACTTATCATCTAAAATTTATTTCAACTTTTACAATTTCACTCGAGTCGAAGTGATATTTTATTGAAAAAAAAGTTAGTTCTGCAAAACGAGAACACTGAACTTAGGTAACCAACTAAACTATTAAGTTTTCAAAATCTGATTCAGTATTATATTTAAGGAAAAAAAATTTTCATTTTCAAATTTATTAATTGAATTGAGGTTTTTAATAATAATGAAAGAGATCAAAAACGGATTCGTGTTCTCGGACGTTATTTACTCTCATACTTTATTACGCTGTTTTCTCTGTGAAAAAATATCGTCACCGGAAATTACTTTCCGTAGAATAAATGTTTATATGACACAAGCTGTATATTTAAGGACAAAAAAATAGAGCTTAAATACAAAGTTGTAAAAAAATTTTAAAAATCATGTATCACAGAACATAATTCAACCTGGATTAAATTGTATAAAAAATTTCATATGTTAATATAATTGAACTATAATTATCAAGAATGCCAGATTGTTGTATTTTCGATTTTTTATTACTCATGAGTACATTGTAAAAAATTTTCCACACAAATTTTTTGCTGTGTACGAATGTTTAAAATGTATTTACAAAAGCTTAAATTTCCGCAATTTTCAATAATTTTTTTTTTAGCAGTACCAATAAAAATAAAACAATTGTTAAATTTTTTTTTTATAATAAATCTTGGAATGAAAGAATTTTTATAGTTCGACAACATAACAAATAAATCAAGTTTACAATAGCATTACTAGAGAAAATTGAGTTAAATTATTTGAGGAAAAACTCGTGGGGTTGATTTCATATTTCGACGCTTTCCTTTCAAGAAAAACTGTTTAATTTCCGGCATAAAAGAGCATGAATTGCTATGTCTATATATTCTTCATTATAGAAAAATTTTATTTCAAGAATTCGAGGGTCCGTTATGACCCTAATAATTTTTAGCTATCGAAAATTTTGATTTCTTCGGACTATATTGATAGAAGTATTTTTGGGATTTAAAAAGATTTGGGCTAATAAATATTTTGAACAAATAAAAAAAATTTATTACTCTAAAAAAGCGAGTTAAATAAATAAAAACAAAGTAATTTATCAATTTCTAACAAATCGTTTTATTCGTGTACTTTTTAAGTTGAAACAAAAATATTTCTCCACGAGAATCGTATTTTTAGTTAAAAAGAGAAGTAAAGTTTTCTAGTGAAACAAAATACAGGATGTTATTGATGAATTTAAAAATAAAAAAATTAAGCTTCGAAAAAATGTGTGATGAATGCCACAAATAAAAGAAGCTTAAAGTGACGTTAAACGTGTGTGTAGTAAAAACGTTTTTACATATGTTTGAAGGCCGATCAGCGACCACTTTGGTTATTCTAAGAACCGAGTTATTCTTTGAGTTAAATTCTCTACTCCGTAAATCCACTTGCTTTTACAATGCATATCCAATCACTCACTTGATCAATCATTTTACTTTTTTCTCCAGCTCTTCTCTCCCAGTTTTTTAGCTTTCGTGTCTCGTGGGTAGTACCTAAGAAGAGTTCCAAGCCCAATGTTCCTACGTCAATAAATTTGCAAATAGGGTATGTAAATGCACCAAGGGAATACATGCATCTCCTTTTCAATAAAAACTTACAACAGATAAAAATAAAAATAAAAATAAACTTCGCTAGCAATCGATCAGCTGAAAATTATTTAAAAAATGTAAATTAATTTAAAAAAAAAAGTTTTCCAATGTTTGATATTATTTTAGTTGTACGTGAACGAAATAATTGTATATATTTAAATGTAAAACGTGACGACTTGTCGCGAGAATGCAAATGATAAATTAATGGATTTAAAGTAAACACGATGTATGTATATTGTTAAATCCAATGAAATGAGTCTTGAATGGATAGACAACCAAGTTGCACAATATTTCACTAAGCTATAGATGACGAGTGCACTTGTGATGTGACACTTTAATTGACCCAGCAAAACGGTTACAAACCACATAACAAGAATAACATAACATAACATAACACTTTTTTTTATACTGTATATTGTATATTTTATATTGCTCTTGATTTTTTATGAAAGATAAAATTCTGATGATGCCACACAATCTGATCTGTTGAATTTACATTTTATATTTTTTTAAATTGGTGTTATGCGTTTTTCTTATTTTTATTTCAATTATTAATTGAAAGCGGAAAAATAAATATTGTTCATGTTAATTATAAATGTGTCCTGTATCAATTACACTTGAGTTTTCCATCATTCATTAAAAATATAAATTACTTGATGTGGAAAGTTTTAAATTAAATTGTAAATTATTCATTCGAATGATTACAATTAAAATAATTTGATTACTTGATATTGAACATTATTTATTGAAAAGGTCATTGTTGATGATGTTATTTTAATAAATATTTTTTCAAATTAATTAATAAAATTAGGAGTTATTATGAACTAAAATATAAGATAGGAACATGTAATATTCAAGATACTCAAAATTATGAGCTATTTTTTTTATAAAATCTAATTTTAGATTTTTCGTAAAATTACTACGAAGCTTAGAGTAAAAAAAAATTAGGTCAAGTGAATTTCATTTTATAGTTCAACATTATTTAGAAACAAAATAATTATTAGCCATCTCGCATTACTGATATATTATTCATAGTAATATTTGCTCTGAAATTATCTCCACAATTCAACTATTTTATTATAATAACAACTTTTAATTTTGTAACTTATCGTTAAGCTTCTCTTCATTGATTATAATTAATAATAATGATATCAATGTTTCACTTATATACAGATATATAGATTATTCCTTTTTTCTCTTTACATTAAAACCACTGCAAATTAATTTAATTGTTTCAAAAAAATTTAGCAAAACGAGAAAAAAGAATTATACTTCATATGGTAACGTGACGCTTCATGTGAAGAAACTGGAAAAATTATAGTTTCAGATTGTAATTTTTACATATTCTGTAAAAATAAAATTTTCAAAAAATTACTAAAAATATTTAATTTTCAAGTTTCTAACATTCAAAAATGGCGATCTTAAAATTTTATTTTTTACATTTTGAAATTTCGAAAATTTTCTCCTACACGAAAAGAACAAGATGACACTGGATATCATCTCAGATTATATTGAGTGAAAAAAATTTCAGATAGTAGCTAGTATAATCCAGATTACAATGAGTATAATCCAGATATCACCCAGTATAATCTGGATTATACTAATTACTATCCGAAATTTTTTTCACCACAGATATCACTGAGTATAATCTGGGATGATATCCAGTGTCATCTTGTTCTTTCCGTGTAGATGGGTGATTTCTATTTATAAAAAAAAAAAAAATATGTGTGCGTAGTGTTTTTCTGAGCCCAAGTACTTAATTACCGAATCCTTTTTTTTTTCTTCCCCAATAAAATATAAGTAAAATACTTCCATCAAATCCGGTTGTGTAAAATTTACCTCACAGTTGATTTTTTATTAAACATCAAAGCATAAAAACCATAGATGTGCACAGTCTGATTCTTCAAAAAAAAAAAAAAAGTACAGATGTTATGTATTATGAATCGAAGAAAGCCAATATTAACTTATTAGTTAATTCATTAATAACAACAGTATAATTTTTCTATTCAGACAGGTTTACATTATAACTTTTTCGTCAAACTATGGGCATAATCCTTCTGTCACTTTCATCGATTTATAAATAAAAATGAACTCATGTAACTCTATTTACCCCCATCAATTGGGTTTATGAACTTGACAACTATTTTTTTTTCTAACGGAAATAAAAATTACTCATAAAAGTTTTATATAACTTTCAAAATTATCAAGAATGAATTTATAACTTGAAAACATTAATTACTTTTTCTGGGTATTTATAAATCTCTTAATTACATCATTCTTTATAGACAATTAATATCAATAATAAACATTGACACAGCAGTGATGGAAAAAAATGAAAAAAAAAAAAAAAAAAAAACAAACAACCAACCGATTATATTCATAAATTAACACAGTGATTTAAGTGGAATAAATATTAAATGGGTAAAATAAGTTCGTGGAAAAAATATTTTAAGTCATTATCAACATAATAATTATTATTATTATTATTATTATTATTATTATTATTCTCAAGTAATGCTGTAACAGTATTGATTTAACGGTTGTCAATATAATATAGATTTAATGGATTCAAGTTTTGTGTAGTATATTAGTTAGATGACATGGATGTACACTGATAATGAAGGTGCGTTAGACATGATTATTAGCTATACTACTACACTAAACTAGATGAGAATTATGGGATAGAATAAAGACACTGGACTATATACGTGCGAGTTCTATAAGGTATTGTGTGTCTGTATTATTATTATGTCGAGCATGTATCGGTGTATGTGCGTATAGGCTTTCTCTCTCTAGCACATACAAGTAAAGCAGAACACATACACCAGTTGGTCAGCTGTTGAAATGATCTCATAATAATCATCCGATTAAGCGGAAAGCTATTGTCAGTATATATATACATATCTCATATATATGCTAGCTACCAGCCAGTCAACCATCCAGTAGGCTTTTAGACATCCTCACACACGTACATGTATTACCCTCGTGTATTACACTATTCACCTCACGTTCTATAATAATTTGACCGTGTAACAATGTAACATTCAATCATTGTTATTATTATTCCTGACACTAGAGATAACGGGCTATTTTTAATGTTAATTAGCATTTTTAAAAATATATTCGTCAGTAATTGTAATAATCCATATTTTTGGTAACTAATGATTTGTTCAGTTTCCAAATTTCTATTAGCACGAAATGTAAATTTTGCATGTATGCATCAATCTCGGGACTTTAATTACCGAACTAGGGTAATTTGGAAAATGACGTGCTACGATGGGGACTAATTATTGCTGGTTGGTCAAAATTTTTTATTAAAGGAAGAATTGTGAGAATTGATTGATGAAAATATTAAAAGTTGTTTTTTATTTTTGAACTTTTTTTTTCACTACTCTAGTTACGAGATTAATTTTAGATCATGCGCCATCTGTTGTTGAAAAATAAAAATAAGAATGAACGTTATTCCACAAAATTATATAATTAAATTTTTTTTAGAAAATCATATTTTTTTATTTTCAAGTTTACCAAAACGGGATTAATTAGAAAAATTGATATTTTTTTTATCTAAATTGTTTTTTACCCATAAAATGTGAAAAAATACCGGAAATCGCAAGATTAATGCAGACACATTTTAATAATGATTTTTGGTCGACATATAACATTTTTGTTGATCTGGTTCTTGGTAGCTTAAGGGCGAAGTATCTGACATGTAATATAGTTAAATATAGAATTTATTATCGCACTACAAAACCGAGAAGAATTTTGTTCGAACGGCGGGTGTTTTGTAAACTGTATTTGTCAAATATTAAATTGAGTATTCTTGTCAACAATAATAATTTTCAAAATCATACCGTGCCAATAATGCATTAAATATATTGACTAAAATTGTTTGCTTACATGAAAAGCTTCAAAATTAATCAAAGAATAATTTTAAAAAAATTTTCATAATTATTGTATATTTGTCGTAAAAAAGAATTTGAGAAAAAAAAATTTTATAGATATTAATGTTTTGATATTTCATATAAAAAAAAGAAAAAAAAAGATGACCGTCAAACTAAACAATTATCAAAAATAATTATAGTTGCAGAAATACTTTTGATTATTTAAAAAAATCATCCAATTTATGTTTATCACAATGAATATGACGATGACTATGATTACTTAATAATTTATAATTATTTTAAATTGTCGCCGGAAGAATAATAAACTGGATGCACGGTAAAACTAGTGTCGCTGTAACCAGGACGGTAATTAAATAAGACTTTTAACGGAAGCGCCAAAGTAATTTTGTTAAATTGTGTGAACTTGGCATCGCACGCTTTTGTTATTTTATTAAACAGTTAAGATAATCTTATCTTTAGGTAGAACCATAAAAAAACAAATAATCATTAAATGGTAATTTAATAGTTATTTTAACGATCAATATTTAAGAGTTTTTAGTAAGCAGAAGGACCATGGAGCACTAAAAAATTTTCAATTACAAAACTATAATTGAACGTTAGAAGCTTTTCTAAAATTGAAAAGATAACAACAAAATGTGGTTAAAATAATAAAATAAAATGATTTGATAGAATTTCTATCGGAAGAGAAGAGAATTTTATTAAAATAAATCGTAAACAATACAAATGAAAAATAGGTTACTCCCAGGTGAAAAAAATTAATTTAAAATTCGTATAATGAATAACGTAAAAAATAAAATAATTTTTCCAATTAAAATAGTAATTTATAAATGAAAATTAAATGAATAACTAAAATAAAGTTTGAACGTAAAATATGAGCGATCCCAAAGGACTGAACTTTTGACAGTAGTTGTAATGCTCTGATAGATCAATATCTGCGAGTACCAGAGGACAGATATATAACAACGCGGTTGATCTGCTGCCCGAGTTTTTGTCTCAATTCGAGCAAGAATATCATATATGTTGTGCAGTGGTATGTGGTATGTAGTGTGGTATTGAATCAACTAGGCGAGACACTAGATGAGATGAGTTGAGTTGAGATGAGATGAGATGAGAAAAGAGAATGGAGGAGGTCAGACAAGGGAGAGCCACAGGGTAACAAACAATATAACACGAGAGTTATTACTTTAAAACCGTAACCGTTTTCTGCTTCCAAAAAATAAAGGATGTTATAAATCCTGAGTTGTAACACATATCTTCCGGGCTTAGAGTATAAATATATAACTGACATTCTTAAATGCTTTCTATTTATTTAAAAATCCTTCTTAATTTTAGCGATTTTGCTTAAGTCAAACTGTAGGGAATTAAAATTTTTTTTTAATCTAGATTTTTATCTTGGAATTACATACTGCGAGAAAAAACGAAATTTGTAAAAGTTTTTTCACTACAATGAAGTAAAAACAATTGGTTTATGGTGAACAATACACTATTTCAGTTCCTGTTACTACACTGATAAGAAAATTAACTTCATTGAAGATAAAAACTCTTGAAACAAGAAAATCTATTCGAAGAGTTTCATCGTTCTCAATTAAAACAAGAAATTCTTGAATTAAGTTAAATTTACTCGAACTGAGAGAAAGTTCTCAGTTTAAGAACTTTTCAGCCTGATTCAAGACAAAAAACTTCTTAAAATCATTTTCTTGACTGAAGAGTTTATATTTTGAATTAAGATTTTTTTTTATTGTACAGCTTTTTAATATATTTTTACTTTTTACTACAATTTAAATATATTTTGGTTTTGTTATAATAATTTTTCTTATGAAAATCAAATAAGTTTTCTAATTTAAAAAATTATTTATTATTTTCATCTCAAGTATTGGGGCATTCCATGGTGACTGGTGGGATATTTGACTCTGAAATTCCATCAATTATATAAGCTATAATTATGTGACTGAAACTTATACTATAGTAAAATTTATCTTATAATATAGAAGAATAAGTAATTAACAACACCCCTTTGTCAAAAACATTGATTACTTTTTAAGTTTCTCGTAATTATCATTTGACTGAGTGTAACTGGTGAGACATCGAAAAAGCCTTTTCTTTTACCGCGGTATGCTTAAAGTCAATTTTCAGTTCAACCACTAAACTTAAAAAAATACTTCCCTCTCAATACAAAATTTATCCTACAAACATTCAATATTATCAAGAATTCGACTGATTACCTACGTAGAAACAATTAAAAAAAATTTTTTTTATTGTGACTGGTGGGACAAGTATTTGTAACTGTAGAACAAGTACAAAATGTATACATGAAGTTATTTATTAAAAAGACTTATATTATTTCAACCTTAGAAACATTATTGTTTACATATTTAACTATGAATTATTTAGGATTATTTAAAAACAGAAATAAAAAATATCTTGATAAACTTAAGTGTTAATTAATAACGAAGATAAAAAAATTTGTTTTTAAAACTATAATCATAAAAATGTTAGTTAATAACAAACATAAAATGAATTTGTTCTTAAAACTATTGAAACAACATTTGACCCGGATATAAGTTAGTACGGCTGAAAAGTTACTAGAAGAGAAAAATCGATTTTCTTATTGACGAAGAAAAATTTTCTTTACAAATTAGTAAAATATAGACTTTTAATAATGAATTAGAATGAATTAGAGAAATTTTTAAATATTAGTGATTTTCTCATTTCGCATGGAATGCCCCTATTGCAAGTCTAAAATTTTTCTGTCTCAATTAAGATGCATTGCATTAAAAGTTAAATATCTGAATTATAAAAAAGAAATTCTGTTGAAGAATTTACGGTTTATAAAAAGAATCTCGGAAGAAAACAACCCAGTAAAATTTTAAAAAGCTTCCCTGTAAGTACTTGAATATCATGATTAATCTACCCTTAAGTCTGAAACTCGACTCAAAAAAAGTAACAAATAGAGAAACACATTTCATTTTATTTTTATGGCAAACGTTGTAAAATTCCAAGGATCCTTTTTAAATTCGAATGAAGGGCTGGACTTTTATCTATTGTTTTTTTCGGAGTATGCCCGATGATTTTAAACAGAACAGGAAAATAAAATAACGCAGAACTGGACAGCTTAATATATATTTATATACATATGTATATGTGTGTATTTATTGTAGGTGAATTGTAAATGCCGTAGATTTTATATTCCCAGTCGGGTATACCTGGAATATACGGTGAGCGTAAAAAGGACAAAATAAAAATTCAAGTAGTCCATAGTGTTGCCGTTGGCAGAGTTAGTGTGTGTTACATCGTGTATAGAACAGGAATTGAACTCACCGGAAACTGGAGCAAGGATGTATGACCCAGTGACCTGCAGCCTTTTGCCTAATTCGTTCCTTCATAAGGGCTTTTTTGCTCCCGAACAGCTTCATCGCTAATTTGTTGTCTGTAGGCTGGAACAACGCTTGAAGCTGATTTTTTAGGAAGCTCTGCTTGACTTCCTGGCCCGGGAGACCCGGGCCCAGTTCTTCCTTCGGCGTTCCATAGAGCGACACGTCGTCCACTCCGAAGTGAACTTTACCGCTCCCTTTGTAATTCATCTCGTTGCCTGAATAAAAAAACGTATTATTTTTGTAAGTCTTTCATTTTTTGCCGCCAGGATTGTAAAATTTCGATTTAAGCTTTCATCTATGGAAAGATAAAAATAGTATATTGCATATCAAAATGAACAAATGGCCGGGTAAAAGTATATTTGTAACTCTTAGATCGTTAATGGTTAAATTTTGGGGTCTTAAATGGGTTTAGAAGGGAGATAGTTTATTGAAAACAGAGCAGAGTCTAGTCTGGGTATTACTGATCGTAAAAACGATAGGTCAATTGAACGGGAAAATCCTGCAAGTACTTTTATAACCTTCATACTTTTCGTATAGTATTTTAGCGTTTGATTTTTCTACGGCTTTGTGTGTGTATATGTGTTTTTTTTTTTTACCTATTCACGCATTCTTTACTTCCTATTGAGAATTTTTTTTTATAGACAACATATTGGGAATTTTTTTTACGGCCAAGGCGTAAAATTTTTTGTTTGGAAATTAATTTTTAATTTTTGACATGAATGTATTCACCAAACATTTACTAGGGTTTAATTAAATTTATTAATTGACAACTTTGTTAAACTTTTAGATGAAAGCAAAAAAAAACTTTTGAAATACGTGTTTAAATTTAATTCAATTTATTGATAAAAGTTTTGAACTTTTTCGTGTAAAAAACTGAAGTATCTATTTTTGTTCTCGATGAAAAAAATTCAATAATAATAGTAATAATAATAAATGAGTAATTAAACAGTTGAACTTGAATTAAAAAGAAAAAAAATAACATAGAAACGCGGAAATACTTAAATGTTGGTACATGGATTCCGTCAATTTACGGAATTGCATTATCAGGAACGATCCAAGGTCTAGTATCTCTATTCTGCACATTAATCTTAATTTACAAGTATAACATTGACGAATTAAGATATACGCGATGAGGAAACACACGCATTGTTACTATTATTTAACGGTGGTATGTTATGACTTTTTATTTCAACGTAAAAATACTCGCGACTGAAGAAATTAGGCTAAAGTTACTCAGTCACTTTTTCGAGGATAAAATTGAGATGAGTGTAAACTAAAAAAAAAAAAAACTCGCTTAATGTCAACTTATGCTGACAATCCAAGTGTACTTGCATTAATTGTTGAATTTATTTTGTTTTAAATAAACTTTATCTAACTTCCGGACAAATTATAATTTAATTGTCAAAATTTGTTCTTTAAATTGAAAAAAAAAAATTCCTTTTTATTTTATGTTATTACGTAACGTCAGTAATATTCAACTTTTAAAATTGCTGACGTATTCCAAAAATTAAATTTAAAAACTCTCGACAGGTAACTATTATACTTTGCAATTTAGAGAAAGCTTGAGTCGTTTCATACATTACATGATTATTCGTAATAACGTTGAATTTATTATAGATGAATCCTGATCTATTAAACATTAATAAAATTTTAGTCGAAGCGTAACCTCATAAATTTTTCTTTCAGTAGCAAAATTATCATGGAATTGGGCTGTAGTAATTCTTTTTAAAAATTATCATCATCTTCAATGATAAATTTCTATTTATTTTCATAATTATGCTCCAATATGATAGTATTTGATTTGCTTAAAATTTTCAATCAGTCATCATTATAATTACTCAACTGTAAAAAACTCCATTTTATTAATTGATTTATTGCGAGTTTAATTTTGGACGAAAATATTTAAATTATAATTGTTTTCATTTTTAAAATAAAATAAAAAAAAAAAGTTATGATTGATAAATCATACTCGATTGAATACTGTCATAACAGTAGCGCGTTATCGCATCAATTAAAAAACTCATTACAGTTTAATTTGTTTGAAATAATCGTTTTTGCTTATCTATATTTTTCGTGTAAGAATTTTTATGACCTTATTAAATTTTTAACATTGACTAAAATTAATTAACGGATCATAGGAAGTATGACTAACAGCTCGTATTATTATTTTATCAAACATCAACCATCAGTTCTTCACGTTTGTGTGACAGTTAATTAAAGTTTTTTGTTATATTTCTAAATAAAGTAGTTTTCAGAAGCTCTTTTTTAAAACTGATTAAGTAATAAATAATGACTATGATAAAAATGATTTTTTTATTGTTTTTAAACATGCATAATATTTTTTAATGTTTTGTAACCCTGATGTCAAATAATTACTGAAAAGTAAATTTATCTGGGGATAAAAATTTTCATTTTGTGGTTTTATTAAACAATGAAGTTAACAGCCGTTCCCCTCTTTTTCTCGCGTCGCACTCACTGCGAGAAATGGTACCATCCTGTTTGTACTCATGATTATAAAGCCATTGCAATTTGATGTTTTTCTTTTAAACAAATGAGAATTTCGAAAAAAACGTTCTGCTACAAAATAGATCATTAAAAAATCTATTCCGTAGCGGAGCGTTTTTTTTTTTTTTATTCTTCTTTGTCTAGGAGAGAAAAGCTGAAATCGTAGGGACTGGCTGTTAATTAAAAATGCGCCATCTGGTTATTGAAGCAGAAAGAGAATTCATTTGAAAATTAAAAAATAATTCACAAATTTCGATGATTGCAAAAATTAGAACTATGTTTAATTTTTAAGCACTATGACCTTTATATTTGTTCATAATTATTTGGAGTTGCGTAGGAGGAAGGTAATTTTATAAACTAAAATAGTATTTTCACAAAACTAAAATGCGATACAACTTCAGAAGTTATTCAACAATGAAGACCTTCTTAAGCTCATGCAAAATTATGTATGATGTAAATTGGAGGAAACCACATGAGTTCAAAGATACATTTACCAAAACTGAGCTATCACTTTTCATTCAGAAGTTATATGGATGTAATTTAACGAATTTCGATTTAAAATTTACAGAATTTCAACTCCCCTATTTCAGAATCAATTTCGCTCATACACAGAAAAAAAAATTAACTTGAATCAAGAGAAAAATTCTTAAACCAAGAAAATAATTTTGAAGAGTTTCATTATCTTGGATCAAGACAAAAAATTCTTGAATTAATTAAAATTTACTTAAATCAAGAATAATATCTTAGTTTAAGAATTTTTCTACTCAAATCAAGAAGATAAAATCCTTTAAAATTATTTACTTGATTCGAGTTAATTTTTTTTCTGTGCAGAAAAAACATACAGAATTTTATTTACTTATCAAAGTAGAAATTTTTTCTTTAGTATACGAAGAAAATATATTGATATTATCTTAATAATAAAAAATGTTAACGCGCATCACCAATTCTTTAGATTATTAATGATTAAGAAATGTTTTTTTTTTTTTTTTTTTTAATATCCCACTGTGAGAATTAATGACTTGTTTTCATAACCTAATAAACTCTCAACCGCAAAAAAAAACGTCGATTGTCCAAAATCGTATAAAAATCCATAGATTTGTCCAAGAGATATAGTCGTCAATAAATTTCAGAAAAAGTGTTTTATTTTTTTACATAACTCCAGAATTTTTCATCGAATAACTTTTTAATTGGTCAAACATTTTTTTGTTCAAAAAACCGCATTAAAATACACATACCGCATCAAAATCCGTTAATTCGTTCGGGAGAATGACCTACAGGATTAACCATGTTTCAAATTTTTTTCTTTACTTCTTTGTTATCCGACTCAACTTTTATTTATTAAAACAATAAACATTCCTTTTTCTAATCTATCCTAATTTGATAATAGTACATAAGTCTTAGATTTTAAGCATGTTAATCACAATTATATCTGAAATTAAAAAATTTTGTACAATTATGAAACTTTAAATAATAATTATTATTCTGTAAAAGTTTCAAGGGCTGTTTCCGGAGTTGTTTTGAAGAAATATCGATTGTTATTATTCATTGAGTCTCATGTACAATGAAAAACCAATTAAGGGGTGGCCTTCAGAGTCAACTGATTTTCTTTTAACTATTTTGATATTTTTTTCTGGTTCTAATATTTTAAATTGATTTTTACCAGTGACAGAATTAATCAACATTAAATTATCTATCGAATGATGCGCAAATTAATTAGACTACGTGGATTACCAATCGTGTAATCAATTAAATAGTTGCGAAACCGAGGCAAAACAAATTTTTCGATCGTAAAGCACTCTCTGATGCTTCGCATCAAGAGTCGTGCAATTATTTATCCAATTAATTGAAGTTTAAGACTTTTGTATTGTTTCTTTACAATTTTGTGTTTCCTCCTCTGTATCAGTTATTGATGATAATTAATTTTTTTCAAATAAGTAAAAAAAAATATTGAACTGATTTTACAAGAGTCTCATTATAAAATCAAATGAATTTAATAAATGATAACTAATATTGGGTTGCAAAAGCATAAAACGCGATACGACTCACCTGTATCGTTAAGAAAATCGGTAATGAGAAGAGTCTCGTCGTCTAACGCGGTGACGAGGCTGTCGGTGCACGTATTTGTGTTCTCGATACTGATTTTTATGCTGTCATCCTTATTCAGCCGGGGATGATTACTGGAGGACACATTGTTACCAGTGCTGTAACTACTGTTGATGTTGTTGCCGTGCGGCTGGTTGAGATGCTGATGGGGTGAACGGACGGACTCGGTGCTGCTGGTGTGCAGGCCAACCCCCGTGGTCGCCCTGCCGTTCACCAGACGAAGACTTGGGGCTCGCCTGCCACCCCCTGATGCGGCTCGCCCGCCCACGCCACCTCCTTCTCCCTCCCTAAAAGTCATTCATTTAATTATTTATTTATAATTAACATTTACATTAACATTAATGACAATTAACATTTACATTTACATTAATTATAATTATCAATTACAACAATAATCAAATTAAAGGATATAATTAAATTAAGCAAATGTTACTTAAACTATTTGCTGCGAATGTTATTACTGCAACAAATAATTACTGATTCTAATTACAGTGAAAATTAATAATTAGCAATTTTTGTTTATTTTAGTACTCAGTCTGATGTTTTTTCTTAAAAAAATTTTTTTTCAGTTGATCTTCAATTTTCAAAATAAAATTGTTGTCAATATAAAACGTAAAATTTTTCTTTTATATGAATAAAAAAATTCAAGAATTTTTAGACACTGATTTATAAGAATAAAACTTGATGATAAAAAGAAAAAGTTCGCTATTGAAGAAATTTACGAATTCAACGAAACATTTTACTATTTTTTAATAAGATAACATACCCGTGTAAAAAAAAAAATCGTCTTGAAAGAGTGTTAAAAAAGTCGTTTGTTGGAGATCTTAAACGTGACACAAACCAAGATTCTTTAAAGACACCAAAAAAAAATTTCGAGAGCAGATTTTTGAAATTTAGTACTCAAAGTTATTATGAAAATCAATTTTTAGACATTTTTTAGACGAGTTTGCAAGTTTTTAACCGCAACATTTATGAGTATGCTCTTTTTCAATTGATTTTGAAATTGTTGAAAAATTATTATCGGACAATTTTAAGACTTTTTTAAGACGCTCCGTTTTAATGTTTCGGGGCTCTGATGCTGTGAGCTCACCTCAATATAGTCTTTAAAAATTTTCGAAAAATATGGCTTACGTCGGATAATAATTTTTCACCAATTTCAAAATCAATTAAAAAGAGCGTATTCAAAAATGTTGCGGCTAAAAACTCGCAAAATCGTTTAAAAAATGTCTAAAAATTAATATTTATAACAAATTTGAGAACTAAATTTCAAAAATCTGCACTCGGAATTTTTAACTTCCCGCTAAGAAAATTTAAAATTTTCAAAATTCGGGAAGTTATTAGTTTTACTCTGTTTTTCGATAATCGAGTTCGTATCAGACGATGATAAGATTTTGTTATTTTTTATACATAAAAAATAAGTCTCAAACAGGTTTCAGAACAGATTGAAGTAAAAACATTGTTTTTGATTATTTGAGATAAAGAAATTTGTTCCTGAACTAAGAATATAAAATTCTTAAAGAAAAACATAATTATTGTTAGTATACGAGAATAATTTTATTCTTGGATCAGGAATATTCTCTTGACTTACAAAGTTTATTTTTTTTTTTTCAATGTATATATAAAATTATGCGTTTTTTAGAATTAAAAATTCTCAGAATTAGAGCCGAAAAGACGTAAAGTTTTTTCTCAACAACCCACTCACTTATTTTAAAACTGAAAATTTAAGAAAAATATTTTTCAAAGTTTTTATTATTTCAAATTATACGATCTTTCCTTTTTGAAATTAAAAACCATCACTCACATAAAAAATAATATGCAATAATAAAATGATACTTTTATAAAAAAACCTTGAGGTCTTACTGTATACTACATGCAATACACCTAATGTATTTTTACTGTCAACCGCAATGACCTTTTATTGTTAAATAAAATGCGACTTTATTATATTATTCCCGACAGCTTTACTTCCAACGATTTTAATGCTGGGTTTTATGCATTCGAGAGTACGGCTTTGAGTTTTAAATTGAATTATTTAGATTTGGTCAAGATAGATCCCAGAAACCTGAGGATTAAAAAGCATTTTTAAATTTCACGCCTCTTCCTTCAGCTGAGATCAAACGAATTTTTTTACTTTTACTTTGCAACAAAATAATATTCAATTTTTTAAATTCCATCACAGCTAATTTTTTGCTTTACTTTTAATCCGTCCTTTCATAAAAAAAAGGTCTCCGCTCAAAAGGGATCATTTATTTTTTATTTTACATTTTATGACGAGAAGCCTGAAGTATAAAAAAAAAGAATAGCTAATTATGAGTCGCTATTAAATAAAACGTATATTTCACGCATGAATTATCATTGTTTTTTTTGTTCCAATCGATAGAGCTTATCGCTATATTTGATTTACTTTTGAGGTCAGTGGATTAATTATTAATAATTTAATAAAATTATTTATTGAAATATTCTATATGCGCACTCTTTTAATATTTTCAGAAATGTTCTTGCAACAATGTACCATTAAACTTTCAGGTTTTAAAATCTCAATGACGGCAAAGGTCATTAGAATCGGTCGATTCGCGGACATCATTGCATGAATTTTATTAAAAAATTGTAATTTCGGTTCTAGAAATCAAAAGTGCTTTACAAGATTCTGATCAGTGAACTTTTGGAATAAAGATTAAGGATGCACATTAAATTTAAGTAACATTAATTTAATATCGAACAAAGATACTAGATTGTTATTTGAAGTAATTGAAGTAACTTTTGTAATTCAACGTAACTCGTTTACTAACATCAATCTAATCTATGAAATTCAATCTGAGATAAAATCGAATAGCTTTCGCAAATTCTTTGGGTAATTGGAATCAACAAATAAAGATAGAAAATACTTGAAATTATACTAAAAACAATTCCGTTTCAAGAACGTGCTTTTGAGGTATATTCAAAGCAACGTGTAATCACTATGCGCTATTGAGATTTACGAATTGTGGAAAAAAGCAAGATTTTAAATGAATGACTTTTCGATATTAATTAATCACACTGTATATAGTTTGGATACTTTGAAAATAAATTTTAAAAATAATATTGCACGGAAAAACAGTGGTGTAAAAATCGCATCGGGTGATACAAGAACGGAATCACCTATGGTATTAACCGAGTTGATTTAACATTAGTGATACAAAATCTGTATCTGATGTAGGGTAGATGTACCGTTTTTGGACACCTTAGCACCGTTTTTGGACAGTTAACATTTGAATTAATTTATAAAAAATTATAATATTATTACCAGATTTTTGTTGAGTTTTAAAAAATTTACATTGAAGGAAATCGAATTTGGAATGATTTATTAATTTAAATTCATTCGCAAAATCATAGGTTACACATTCCTTTATTAATTTATTATTTTAAGAATAATTATGAAAAGCATAAATGTAAACAACGTACACTGATAGAAAATTTATGTTGACTCAAGAGATATTTTCTTGATCTAAGAATTTATTTTGAAAGACAAATGATTATTTTGCTTTAAGAATTTCCTGTCTTGATTTAGATTTTCTTGGGTTAAGAGCTATATTATCTTCAATCGATACATTTAGTTTTACAACCAAAATAACATTATCAATTAAAAAACTTAAAATAATTCATCAAAGTATATTACAAAAACTAAATAGTCTTCAATTGTTATACCAAAAAAAAATTATTTCTTGGAAATAAGTAAATTAATGACTCAAAAAAAAAGCCATTCTTAACACAAGTCGGTAACATCTTGAATCAATGTTATCGCCTATCTTGAAACAAGAGACAAAAATTCTTGAAAGAAATATATCTATATCTAGTTTCAAGAGTTCAAATTTTGAAGAAAAAAAGTTTCTTGAATAAAGATTGTTTTTCTATCAGTGTAGAATACAACCTGTACTTGGACTGACAAGAGTAATTGGTTCACGCGTGCGCTAGAAACTGAATTCACACTAGTGATACAATTTTAGTATTACGGTAATTTAAAAATTGAACAAAATGAAATTTTAGTATCAGTTATGGTATAATTTTAACACCAATATTTTTTCCGGGTGAGAAGAGAATCAATTATCAATTATTTGATAGAAAATCTGTTAGAAAAAAGTTGTAGAACAGACGAACTATTTACAACTCCTACAAAAACTTAAAATATTTAACTATCAACAATAAAAAAAAAATAAAAAAATAAAATCGAGAAAAAGCATAAATTCAGGTCAAGGCCTTTCTGATGATATACCAAATCTAACTATAAAAATTCTCTTAGCTAAGAAATTTTATATTCCATGCTTTATACATTTCGTTGAAAAGATAAATTCATTTATATACACAGAGCAAGTTTGAATTAACTTAAAAATAAAAAAAATATAACTTATATTGTTCTAATGAAAATAAGTCATGTGAAAGTACAATTAAATATATGCAGAGTACTCAACCTTAAATAATTACAGCTCAACGCGCTAATTGTAGTCTAATTATAATTATTTCTAGGTAGATTTCCTTAAGAATCTAACTATTACATTAGTTCTCATGGAGGAATTTGCACCTGATTTTGCTATCGTACGTCATAATTAGTCAAGTAAGTTCAAAAAATATTATTAGTTAAAAAGTTTATATTTATATAATTTATCAGGATATCTGCAAAAGTTTTCAACCGATCTTGATCAATCTTGATATACATATTCTTTGGGTAATTCTTTGAACGAGTTCGAAGATGAGCGAAATCGGTCAATTTGTTTATAAATGGCGGGCATTTGAAATTTTTAAAATGATGATAGTCACGTTTTCGGTCACTTCATTGATATATAACTTTTGATTGAAAAGAGATGGCTAATTTTTAAAAAACCCATGTCATGGCTCATGAAATTGCTTTGATGTATAACTTCATTGATGTATAACTTTTGATTGAAAAGAGATAGCTAATTTAAAAAAAAAAACCCATCCATTCCGGGTGAGACCGAATGGCATTTTTTTATTTATGAACGAAATTGAAATATTTCGATGGTAAAAAATATTTATTCAAAAGATTTGATAAAAAGTTAGGCAAGTTTATTACCTGGAGCAATAATTTCAAATGAGCAAACAGTATTTTTCTGTACCAATTAAATATACCTTGCTCAGCTTTAATTCCTCTTAATTACGGAAAAAATAAACTATTAAAAATATATTACTTTTAAAGTGATCCATGTTTGTCTTGGTTAAATAATGAACACAATTTACGGGAATTAAGACGTTATCTTCTATAGTAACTAATGAAGGGTATAATGACGTAATCGTTTGAGAAAATCTGATGATAAAATTTACTGTATTTTTCTTTAAAATTTTGTGATAACCTATCTATGTAATTAAAAAAATAAGAAAAACTTCATCTCTGGCGTATTTGTTTGATAAAACGGAGGTTGTTCGTTAAATATAGAATCCTTAAAAAAATTTGATCTGAACTTGTACTTTTTCGAGTTTTTATATGGTTTTCAGCGATAGTTAATTTATTATGATAAATTACTGGAATAGTTCTAACTAGTTTCCAAATTTCAGCTATATAAAATTTGCTTATTTGGTTCTGTACATGTCGATGTGGATTATATGTCAAATATTCATCCATATAATCAAGATAATACAGAAAATTTTATGATGGACATATCTTTATTACAAAATGGGTTTTAACAGTTAAATTTAGTATCATCAGAATAGTTTTAACCTAAATTTATGTTTCTTTCATGGTGTGATATTTTTTCGGCGATAGTCAATGTTTTATAAAAATTTTTGGAAGTAGTTTTGAATTGTTTGTTTATTCTATCAGTTTGTTTCGTGACATTTTCCATGAAATTATTGGTAATTGGTCTTTACGTAGCAATATTACTTTTTTAATTTATTTCAAAAAATGCCTTAACTATCCATTTATTGTGATAAATAATATTGAAAAATCATTCTCAAAGTTTTTTTGTTCATTTTTCGTAATTATCGACAGACCCATAGTGACTGTGGGTCACTTGTTTTTAATAATAAGTGTAGTTAATTTTACAAATGTATCTGTACATAGTGTTATCTTATCCACAACTTGTCATATAATATATTAATTTTCACTTTTTATAACATCAACATTACATTATTTTTTGGTAAGTCAAATAAAAGCCCTTGAAAGTTTTTTAACCGAATAACTTCCCCTCATTTTTCTACCAATCATGATAATACGCCGCACTAAATTGATAATATCTCAATTATTTTTTTTTTTTTAATTAATTGAGTAATAGCATGGAAAATTTTGTGTTCAAACTTTTTAATTTCTAAATTAAAAATTAATCATCAACCTATTATTAATTAATTAATTAAATTTATATTCTATTTCGAGACTCGTTCCCGTGATCAATAACACACATACATACATACATACATATATGTATATAAAATAAAATTATTTATCAATTTTGAGGGACAAAATTAATCCAACCAATTTAGAATATTAAGAGCATTTCGGTTGATGATTCTAAAAATAAATCTCTTAGTAGGTCGTTATATGGCTCAAAAACACCAGAAGTAATGTACCTACGGGGAAAATAAAAAGAATGACAAGAAAAAATTGTAGTATGTACGTATTTATATATAGACATGTGACATATATAAAGAAAGAATTAAGAGACAAGGGCTGAACTAGCGAGACGTCGGAAGCTCCCACGGGTTAACATCTATCTTGAGCAACACAAGTAAATTTAATGACACATATGGACACAGCATACATAGATACATATATATATCTAGAGATGCAAATATATATTTAATTTAATATAATATAATATATTGTAATATACATATATGAATGCAAGTATAAAGGCTAACCCTGAACGAACGCTTGGCATCAGCATCTATTTTAAGAATGGTAAACTCTCAGTCGATGCTCCCGGTTTATTTTTCGACTAATATTCATTTTAGCCAACTTATATGCCCATACGATTTATAATTTTTAATGCTCGGAGAATAAAAAAGGAAAATAAACTCTCCTGAAGGAAAATTCCATTGAAAAAGATAAAAAAAAAAGTATTGTTTTGCTTAAAGAATTAATGTTTATCATTAATCATCATAATTTAACGTTATAATTAACATCAAAGTAAAAATTCAGGTACTATTCATTATTATTAAGAAACTGGTAAATATTTTTTGTTGATAAAGCAAAGTTATTTTGTTGATTTAAAAGCATATCAAAAAACACTTGGATAAATATTACTATAATATAAATAATCGTGATATTGTAAGAGAGTGAGAGAGATTTTACATTGAGTCAATATCAGAAGCAAATTTTTCTTTGTTCAATAGGTTCAATGTTTCATTTATATTTAAATGTAAGTGTTCTTTTTTCAATAAAAGTAATTGATTTTGCGTTGAATATTTGGAACTAATCGAACAAAAAAAAATGGTTAAATTTGATTTGTACAAAATTGAACGCTCTACAAAAAAAAATTCATCATTTTCTGCAAAATTCATTTGTTTGAAAGTTATTGAAAGTTGAAGTTAAATTTATGTTCGGCTTTAATTCATTTTTCCCGTCAAAAGTTTTAATATTCAAAGCAATTTTTTTATTCATTTTTGAAATAATTTTTATTGTTTATTGTAGTGATTGTTTAATTAATTCCAATTTTTTAAAAACTCAAGGAAAAAAATACGTGAGATATCTCAGAGGTTTGAGGGTTCATTCGAATTCCGCTTATACTACGATTAATTATTTTATGAAAATTTTTATTAACAAATTAGACAATGTTTCAACACTTGAATATTAAAAGACGTAGTCGTGTTAAATAAAAATTTTTCATGAAGAAAATCCTTCCTTTTTTTTTTAAATAATTTAAATATGATTTGAAATTTTCGTGCGAATAAATTTTACATTTTTATTTAACAAAATACCCGAATGAATAAGCAATAAAAATGAAGTATAATTGAGCAATAAACGTAAAGATGATTTGGTTAATATATTAAAATTGATGGGCGATATTATTTTTCAGCGAGTGGAGGAAGAGAGACATAAACATTACAGCAAATTCGCATTTTAGATTTTATCACGAATCGAGACTGCGTTCGGAATCACCTCACGTTCAGTTGTATGCACTTAAATAGCAGTGTACTCTACGCTATATAATGCTTCTGCCAGAGAAAGGAAAAATGACCCATTCAAAACTAAAATTACGCTATTCAAATATCAATACAATCACCCTTGAATTAATACGTTATCGGAAATCTCTCGAAATAATTTTAATTATTTTCTTTTTTTCGTACAATTTATGAATAAAAAATGGCAAGTAAGTTACTAATAAAACTTTCTATTAAACTCTAACATATTCGAATTTGCTTTTTTTTTGTTTTTTCATCAACTATTTTCAAAAAATTTGATCATACGCATTGTAATAAAAAATTATTCATCAATTATTCTAGCTAATGCAAAATTAAAAATTAATTGATTATTTTGAAAAATTTAATTGGTAATTACTTTTATAAAAATCTATTCATTAATTTTTTCTATACAAAATTTATTGTTGGTTATTTTAATAAAAAAAAAAAAAAATTATATAAGCACAGAATAAAAGTTTAATTTCAATAATTTCATTGTAAAACTCTTTACACAGTAACTTGGTAAACAACATCATTGTTATTATTTATAATAAATTGTTAATACCCAGTATGAAAAGGTATTATTAAAACTTTATCACAACCTTTTTCACCAAGTACTATTGTCGCTGTCACTAATTATCTAAATTAAACCCACGGCTTTTAAGAGACGAGGAATTTTAATTTATTTTCGAGTAAAACTTATCACTTAGATAGCTAGATAATACCAATAACATGAAATATTATGATTATGACTATAACTTATGACACAAATAATATTTCTTGTTCGACGTCATCAATGCCATCGATTTTAAGCGAAAAACAACTTATGTGTGCATTCCACTAACATTTATTTAAAATTGATACGATTACAACTTTTGTAGTAAATTTCATATGAAGTTTCCTTGTATACTGTACTGAGAACTAAATGTGGTTTGTAAAAATAATATTTTTGCAATTGCACCCCTTTAAAAAATATAGTAAATTCATTTGAATACTTAATGGTAAAAAAATTTTTTTAATTTTTCTAGTATAATAATTTATGGTAAAATCGAGGCTAGTGGTTTGATTAACGTGGCTGAATGTGCATAGTTAAGTGGCATTATATCGCTGATAAATTACGCGATAGCATATACCACTTTGATTTAGTTATCGCTCATAGCCCTCGATAGAAAAATAATGAATGGAAAGCATTGATCAACGTTATATAAAAAAAAAAAAAAAATGATGAATAAACTAAACAAATCATTTTTTCTACAGAAAAATTTTTATATTATTTAAATTGCCTTTTCAACCATTTTTCTGCACTAATGAAATTAATCTTTACTTTATATTTTTAACTTCCCGCTAAGAAAATTGAAAATTTTCAAAAATCGGGAAGTTATTGGTTTTACCCCATTTTTTGGAAATCGAGTTGGTATCAGATCTCGACAAAAAACATTTTTTAAGTGTGGTTTTTTTGGAGTAACTTTGAAATAGCTTTATCGATCGATTCCAAAAACTAATCAGCTCTTAACATTAAAAGACCACGTCGATTGCCGCCATCCCGGTCAAAATCGGTTGATTCGTTTGTGAGTTATCGATGTCGAAAGAAACTCGAAAAAAGTGTTTTTTCGGAATCACTCCAAAATTCCTAGTTCGATCAATTCATACTCAAAGATTCTTAATGGGGCTTCAAAGACTGCATCGAATGCTGCTAACCGCGTATAAATCGGTTCATTTATTCAAAAGTTATTGCGGTTGAAAAATTTAAAAAATTGTGTTCTATTAACTGCTATTAGAGTTTTGAGCTCGAAAAGCTCAAAATGACACAAAAATCATATTTTTGAGCGCTTGCACAAAATGAGCGGGAACTTGCAGGGATGGCCTTTAGGGTCAACCGTCATCTTAATTTTTTGTAAACAAATTAACATTAAATTAGTATTAGAAAAATATTTCAAAATATTACACGTATTTTTTTCCATTTATCTATTTTTTATGATAATATTTTTTACGATATTGAATAAATTAAAAAAAAAAGTAATTATTAAAAATTATTTAATGTTATTTTTTACGACACAAGTGAGTGACAAAAGAATTATTTTTTTCAACAGTGTAAAAATATTCAGTTCTTTAATTTTAAATGCATAAAGTGAAAATTGACTACTGATTAGAATTTAACGCATCTTGAAGTTTGTAAAAATCACTTCACATCCTTTCATTTAAATGATACATTTTATTTATTTTGAGAGTTAATTAAAATATACTATCACGGTGACTGATAAATATATGAACGACCCAATTAAAATTGGAACCAGAACATAATTTTTCAAATAAATTTTAAACAGAGTTCGAAATAAAAGAACACAAGTTATCGATAATTATCAAGAAGTCAATGAATATTTATTAAATTAATAAACAAAACAAAAATTCTTAATAAAAAAGAAACACAGAACAACTGTGATACATGTACTGCTGATACATGTAACACATATGAATCGCTGATAGTCGTACTATTTTTGACTCAGCGATAGCTAACGCACACGATGAATCATAACATAACTGGTGTTAGGGAGATGTGATTATTATACATAACAGTGCAGAGGAAGAGAAAAATAATAACTAAACTATATAAGTAGTTTAGAAGAGAACATGCGAAACTATTCACTCGTCCACACTCTACTTAACAACTAAATATTTTAATTAATTATTAACTGAAACTAAACATCTTCCATCTCCTGTATTATAAATTTTAATAATTCTTTCCCTTCACAGCATTAAATACATACATAAATATAAATTTACTTTGAACAGACATTAAACATTAAACCTCTGCTTTACTCTTATTTATTCAATATATAATTAAGTGCTGCACAGCCACGATATCATTAATTTACTAAAATATTATACATTATCACCATATACAAATATGTACAAAGCCGGTTACGTTAATGGTCAAGCGCGTTCACCAAATCCGCTTGACCCCATACAACTATTTAGCCAAATTGCTATTCGAATGAGCCATTTTTTAATTTAAGTAATCTTTATTTATTATTGTTGTTATCATTTTCAATAGATCTATAACTATTAATAGAAAATTAATTATATTCATTTATTTGTTCCTTATTTTTTTTTCAGTTCTAATTTTAGTCAAATTTTGTAGGTAAATTATTTTTATTTTAGTTTTAACTCAAACTATGTTAAATTAAATAATATACAAGTGACATGAATTAATTTAGGGTATATGTTTATATACTGTATCGTAAGTATATCAAAGTCTATTTCAAGGCCAGTTAACCAAAACACATTTAATAATTGAGAGAAAGTAATCCTCGTTAATTGAGAAAAAAAATATTACTCAATGCAAACAAAAATGACTAATTAATATGATTTTGAAAATCAAAATATTATCCAAAATTTTTTGACAGTGTCTTTTCAGTAAATAAACATTTCTGAACTAAAGTATCTTTTGTTAGTTACACACAGAAAAAAAATTTATTTGAATCAAGTAAATAATTTTGAAGAATTTTATCTTCTTGATTTGAGTAGAAAAATTCTTTAACTGAGAAATTTCATTTAATTCAAGAATTTTTCATCTTGATTCAAGACAATGAAACTCTTCAAAATTGGTTCAAAATTTTTTTTCTTGATTCAAGTTAATTTTTTTTTTTCAGTGCAAAATTCCAAAAAAATGTTATTGATTATTCCCATTTTATTCGTCTATTCAATCAGATAAAGTGATATTTTTTTTTCAGAAAAATATAAGACAATTAAAGAGTTTTTATCAAAATAATATTATGAATTTATTTGTACAAAATTAAAAATATGCATTTGTAAAAATTTGAAAAAATTGTTCACCAAGAAACTTTCAATTTTAAGCAGATTTTACCATCATATAAATTTCTTATTATTAAAAAATAAACTTATATACTTTCAACAAAACAAAATTCGAAGAATGCGTATAAAGTCATTAAAAAAATTTTTATAAACATACTTTAAAAATAATTTTTTTATATTTATTTAAAAAATTACCAAACATCTGTTTTTTTCAGTATCATTAATCAGCAAACATCTGATATTCTTCTCCAAAAAAATAATTCAAATATGCAATAAAAAAAGTTAAAAACTTATGAGTGCATATTTTCAAATGAGTTGTTGATAAAAAAAACACTGATATTTTTAGAACCGTAAAATCGCCGACGTTCAACGTTCTTATGTTTATACAAATACAAAAAAAACGCGTAAAATATAATTTTTCTAAATATTTGTTTATTTGAAATCTAAAATCGTTTGGTACTTATTATAAGATAAAATGGAATAAATTGTACCTCGAAAATTACACAGCAAAGTAATGGTCCCTCAATAAATAGCTCCAATATGTAAATAAAAAAAAGTAAATCCAATGACACAGTAATTATTTCCGTTGATTCACAATAAAATAAAATAAAAATAAACTACTATCTTTTAACAGACACTTGGCACTAAATATATTTACAACACATCCACACACTGTACAATGGACAATTGAATCTTAAAATATATATGTATATTTATAAACTATTATCGTATAATATAAGAATAAGTTAAATCCAAGTATTAGAATTAGTTTTTAGCTTTACTTTTAGTAGGAATATAATTTTCTTTTTTTATTTAAAATATATATAATTAATCTCAAAAACTATTTTTATAATTTAAATTGTAGACGTTAGAAAAATACCAGATTGTAATTTTAGTTAATATATTATTTTGTTTTTCTTTATTATTGGAGAAGTATAATTCAAAATAATCAGTCAACACGTGCGTTTGTTTGAATCACTTATTTAATGATTATGATTGATTGTCACACTGGTCATAGTTGTAGTATTTATTATTAATATTATATAATAACTAACAAATTTGAAAGTATTTTATTAATTGTTTAAATAATATAAGAAAATCCCAGAGAGCACAACCGATTGTTACTATACGAAGATTTACTCGACTCTGAACTCTTGGCTGTAGTGTAACTTCAACAACTCACGGCCTAGCCTGGCCCGCAGGACAGCACCGAGTACCGGCTACGGTTACCGCCGCGGTTATGGAGATGGAGAGGGTTCAATTCGCGCGCGCCAGCGGGCAAAGACGTCAGGGAAATAGAAGGGGGAGCGACTTCCCGAGTTTTAACCTGCGAGATTTCCTACCCCTGGACATCATTTATACAACCTATTTTTATTACTGTATCACTGTATTGTTGGATTAAATACATAACACTGCTGTTACTGATGTATACATTAATGCATACACTAACTTTCATCTTGTTATTTATTTTTTTTTTTTTTACAGTTTACCGCATCAAAATATTGCAGTGCAGTAATATCTTTTTTATATTACAAAATTTTAGTTTAATTAATTTAAACTAATTTTTATTGGTGCAATTTTTTAGTCAAAACGTATCAATTTTTAAATGTTAAAAATAAATATTTATTTACAAATTAATGCGAATAAAATCAACGATTTAAGGATGCGAATTTTTTATAATACTTGTCATTATTATTATTGTAATTATTTTTATTATCGTTATAAATGCGATTGGGGAATAGCGAATACTCGATACAACAATAATTATCTCAATTATTTTGCTACAAAATTTACTATTATTTATTTAAATGAACATATATTTTTTCTTTAAATATTTAGTCGATAAAATATAAATTCAAAACAAAAATATCAAGAATTTCAACGTTAGTTTATGTTTATTTCAATAAATAATTTTAAAAATACAGATTTCAAAATATAATAATTGAAAAGAAAATTCAAGGATTGGCAAGAGATTTAAGTCAAACTTTTATATAAATAGAAGGATGATTTTTTTTTTTTCAAGAAATAATATCGAAATAAGAAAATTTTTATTTTTGAATTAAAATTAATAAAAATAGTTTCAAGTTTTAAAACTTTTATGAATATCAATTGATAAAAATTGTTAGTAAATTTAAGCTCATTGATAATCTTCATTTATTATTATTGACTTTCTAGAATTTCTGAGATGAATTTTTCTCAATAAAAATATTTATAACCCAAAAAAATGACAAATTTTTGTACTTCTTAAAAAATAAAAAAAAAATGAATGAAAAATGAAATTTTATTTCTTAATTTTTTTATTTCTCCTTTTAAATAAATAATTTTTATTGAGTGTAACTTATACTTATGAAGGCAACAAAAAAGAACAAATATTTAAGAAACACACAAGTTTATTTATGAGAACACACGCTGTGTGTAATGATTAATTTTTTATTAAGGGTATAATAAAAAAATAGCGAATCAAGTTGGTAAGTAGCTAAATGAACTTGGAGTTATAGTGAGTAACCAATTGAGTCATCATTAATGACAATTATGTCGTAGTGGGTAAATAATATAAAACGTAAATATATATGTGTACTACTAATCCGACAACGTCAACATGAAATAAGTATAAAGTGGGTAAGCTGGTAAACAACAATCGATCAGGTCTCCGTTGAAACTTATCATCATGCAGAGTTACTCATTGTAACAATTGTTGTAAAAATAATTGCTCGTAAAAATTTATTTCGACTTGAAACTTGACATTTAAAGGTCAAAGTTTTGCTAAATTTTCGACTAAAAAGTCTGAAAATCAAAATGATCTTTTACCTCCAATCGTATTTTAAATGAAAATAAAACTTTATTCTCTCTTTTACCAGTTAAATTCTCCAATGTGTTACAGTAGTACTTCTCCAGATGGCAGACTTGGGCATCGCAGTTCCCTAGATTATCAACCAGAGTTTGAAATTGAAGCAACAATTCTAATGATGAAAATTTATAATAAAATAAAAAATTTGATGACTCTTCTCTCTTTTCGGCTCATTTTTATTCTACTGTTGTTAAATTTTTTAATCTGTAAAATAACTTTTCGTAAGTTCTGAACCATAAAATTTAGTCAAAATTAAATTTACAAAGTGAAAGAAAAAAAAAGGGAAAGAAAAGGTTTGAGAAAGGAACGGTTGAACGAAAGTTATTGGCATCGGATCTTATCTGACGTATTATAATTCAGCGTTTTTGTATGCCTATAAAATCTGGTAATTCTGTACAGATATATGTGTATATGTATAATATCGATTGAATAGATGTCTACTGTGCTAAATCTGTATATTTGCTCAACTTCCATCGGTGTATTCGCTTTTAGATGTGGTAGGTATGTGGCATGTGGGCCTTCTAGTATGTAGGTCACTAGACTACATAACCCATACATACTTCTTTTTATCCTTCCTTTCTTCGTCTTTTTAGTTTTCTTAATTTTTTTTTTTTTTAATTATGATTATTATTATTATTTTTTTTTAACTATTAATTATTCCAATAGGTATTTTTTTCTCTTTGAAAAACAATAAATAAAATACCGATCGGATTCATTTATAATTTAAAAATAATTATCTGATTATTATTATTATTATTATTATTATTATTATTATTATTATTTTTGAATAATAATGTGCTAAAAAAGGTTGAAAAAAATTCAGGCATGACCTTGTAATTTATTCGTCTTTGTAGAAGCACTTGAATAACGATCGAATATTACATAAACGATAAAGAGAAGTATTAAAATTCTTAGCGAGATTATTGTTCGCAAAAGAATGCATGTATAGGAATATTAAATAATAATAATGGTATTATAATAGTAAAAAAAAAAAATAACGAAAAGAAAGGTTTATCAGGCTCACGTGACAAGGGATATTTATTTATCCAAGGGTAAGGTCACGGATCGCGACAATGACGAGACTTTATACACCGCCTTAGTGCCTTAGTACTAAAGAATAGAGAAGTAAGCATGCGTCAAAGGACTTTTTTTTATTATTATTATTCACTTTTTTGCCGCCTGTATTTGTTTGACAAAAAAATTTCAAATTTTTTTAATGAGTTTTTAAATTCAAATCGAATATTCTCTTCCAAGAGATTTTTTTTTTTATACTTTCGAATAAATAAAAAAAAAATTTTTTTTTTTTTAATCGAGTTTGAAATGGATTGAACTCCAATATTATACGTTTCAACAATTATTCTTCAACTGAAAAGATCCGGACTTTTGTCATCAATTTTTTCACATCAGCTGAATGTTACACTCGGTAAAAATATTTTTACCGTCACGAATGTATGCAATGTATGAAAAAGTATTCCTGTAACACATATACCTAGCAAAGTAAGCACATGAGTGCGTGTTTTTAAAAACCACAAACGTCAGTCACGCAAATTCATAATGCAATCTTAACAAACTATCTCTCGGGTTCTGAACCGGGTTTATTACTGTTTTTATTTCATTTCTAGTTTATTACTTATTAAATATACACACTTGTGTATGCATTTTTCATCCATTATTTGTCGCTAGCAATATAAACTTTTATTAACAACAATCGTTTCTAAATATTAGATTTATTAGATACATAAAATCTTCAGAAATTAATTGCCAATATTTTTATTCTGTCTCATGTTATCTATTCTATTTTATGGAATATTCGTGTTTGATGATAATCAGATGTATCGCCTCGACAATAACTATCGATCCTACTGACATTTGATTTCAAGAAATGTAGGAAGTGTACCAGGTCAAAGTGAAATCAATTTCAACTCATGAATTGTTGCTTTAAAAATTCACATCATTCAATTTCATTCTGTCTTCGGAAATAATTACTTTTGATAGTGGATCCATAGATCGGTTAGTTTTCGAGAAATGAATTTTTATAAGATTTTTATGTTTTTACAGTTGTAAATTTTTCATATTTATTGATTAAATAAAAATTTATTCAAAAAATAACGAACACCAAAATTTTAGTAGAGAATTTAATTTTTTTCAATTTTTTTGTTTCTGCAATATTTTAATCAGATCTTGCAAAATTTTACAAAATTTAATTGACAAAAAACAGGTAAAGCGATGATTCTAATCAGCAAAAATTTTTTTCGTAATAACTTCAAATACTGTCAACAATGAGAGATACAACAAATCGACAAAGAGTACTTGAAAAAATAATTTAATTTCCCGTAAACAATGCATCGTTTAATTTTTAAACACTTTCAATATTGAATTCAAAATTTCACCCCCAATCTTTTTCAGTAATTTTCAATCGCTAAATTGTTTTCTTTTTTTTTTTTTTGATTCCCTATTTATTCGTTATCGACCAGCAGTTTTTTCTTAGATCTTAAGACCATATTTGCGCTGCAAAATTTCAATCGTCGTAGACCAATAATTTTTGCCTAACCTATTCCCAAAATTTAATGAAATTTTTTATTTAAAAAACGAAGAAAATAACAACTCGAACAGCTTTCTATAAATGCTTTTCTTCCGAGTCATTTATAACAAAAAAAAGAAATAAGTACACGTAAAGGGCACCCGGAAGTTCGGGGGTACAAGAGGCGCTAGGGGGATGAACAGGTGGGGGTGTAACCAAGATCAATACTAGCAAAAGCTTGGTACGGTCGCGAACCCTTGAACGATAAACGATTTTTCCTTCTAACAATAATAATATAAATACTTGATACAAAAAATGATGTGTATACATATATAAAAATAGATATATATACATTTATACATATCTCGACATATACCCATCTACGTCAGAGTAATACAATACTTAACTGCGTTAGTCGTGTACGTAAGAGTACATAAGTTATAAATCTAATAATAAACTATTTGCATGCAGACACCCCATTATCTTACCTCAAGTGACTTTCATTGATTACCATCAAATGTTAACCGTATCTGTGTTAAATCACTGTGTCAAATACAGCTCGTAATTTTATTTATTTCTTTACAAAATTTGGAATTTTTTACCATCAGAAAAAAAAATTAACACATAAAGCTATGAGGTGGGGTTATAAGGCAGCTGAGCGAAGCGATGATTAAAAAAAATTTATTGCATAAATTAACATCAAATTTATTACAAATTATTCAAAAGTGATCAAAATACATTACATAATTTTTTTTTTTTTTTTTTTTTTAAAGCACATTGCAATTTTCATGATCTCGTGACAAGCCAGCGTGAGCATTGCAAACTTCAAATAACAATTAACATTACATGTATAACAATAATAATAATAATAATTAAAATCAATTTACAACAATACTAAAAAAAACAGTGAATTTATTGCATAAATTTTCTGCTCAAATTCTGTAATAAATTATATCATACATGAGGGGATTGTTTTCCTGATAGAACGGTGGTTGAGAATTCGTAGATCGTCTTGGACGCCATATCGCAAGTCGCGCAAATCCGTACTTAGTCATTATTTTTTAAAAAATTTTTTCTTATTTTTCTTCTTCCTGTTCCTCCAGTTTCCTTCTCTTGTACTTTCAGCAAAATTTTTTTTCTGCAAAATTAAGTGACTTCACTCGCGTTTAAAAACTCACTGTCAACAGTCAATACAAAACATTCCCAATGATCCTCCGAGTTTTCTTCATACATCTTTTGAGAATACTTTTGAATGACATTACTCGATTATTTTAAAAATATTGAGCAATAAAAGCTTCGCATAAAAGCTCAATTAACAAAGTGGATAGCAAAAATATTTGTAAATCAACATTATCTTAAATATCAATTATCAATACCAATATCGAACACTTAACATAGTAATACGCACAGCCTAATTTTAATAACAATTATCAAGCATCCTCAAAAAAATTAAATTATCATCTTATAAACACACTTGATTTATTTCAATTTTTTGATTTTTAATTATTATGTTAATTAACCCACGTATCTTAAAAATAGTATATATTTAACCAATAAATAAATATGTTGTCTGTCTGTCGGTTCTGATCACGATATATAAAAAGGTTTATGAAAAAAGCGAGCGAGTCGGTATCCAAGGCACTAGGCTTGCGCAGTAAATTCAAATACTTCTTTAAGGATTTATCAATCGGCTGAAGGCAATCATTGTTATTGTAATAGTGGTTACGTACAGAGGTATAGCTCATTACTTAAATGTGAAGAAGACATGTATAATACATATATACATATATAAGATGTCAAAAGTTCGCTAAATAAATCATCATTGGGACGGTGACACACTTTCATTAAAGACCTTTCAAATTTTCAATTTAACCATTCAATTATACTTTCTTGCTTATTTTAAACCACCACATGTCTTTTCTATAGAGCTTAATCACGGATTATCGTTTCATCTTCGAATGTCATGTTTTTGATACCTACGTCATCTGTCCGGTGGTTCTGAGCACCTCACACACTTCACTGATAAAACCACTAATTTTTACAAGACATTGTATTAATTTTTCTGTCAGTTTTTGACAAACATTTTGTTTAAAATCTCAATTGTTTTTTTATAATTTTATTTAAAAGTGTCCCAGCGACGGTGAGCTTTCTTTTCACCCTCGCAACGGCGACACCTGTCACTCCCCGTAACGTTCTGTAATATCGAGTGAAGCCACGGCTGCGCGTTGGCTATTTACCCTACTATTTTTACATGCGCTTCTATGCTGCTAATAAATTCTATTAAGTTTTAAAAATTTATTTTTTTATTATTTTTATTCAAGTTACGATGTATTGTTTCTTATTCGTGCTCTTTTTTGCTCGAAGGACTTTCGGAGGCCACGAATCTCGAGAAAATTTAATATAAGAAGTACACTACAGTAATTTGTGAATAACTCGTGGAGGGCGCCACCTTCTAAATGGATGTTCATAATTGAAGTGCACTTGAATCCACACATGCTGTTTTAGTTGGGGTATAACTAGACTTCTTTAGGCCGTTTGAGCAGCAATGCTAGTAATATACGTGTGTATGAATGTGAGCAGATATAGGTGACCTAAGTGAACGACCATGGGCTTTCTGGAGCACATGAATTTACACCGGGTTGCATAACTGAGAATTAAGCTCTGCATCATCGCTGTAAAGAAGACTACACAGGATTTTTATTTTTCCGGTTTAGTTGTTTTGATGAAGAGGGTTTAATTTAAAGATTATTATTAATCTAAGTACTGAGATATGAGCTTTTCTCATTATTATAAAAATAAAACATTTTTATACTCCAGGGAAATTTAGTACGCTGGTGAAGAAACTTTTTTTTAGATAATTAGAATTGTTGGTACGAATTTGCTCATTTGTTTCACGGGGGAATATTGAATAGTTAATTTTGGATTTTTAATTTTTAGTTGTCATATTTTATTTTTTTTATCATGTTCATATTTGAATCTTAGAGGAGAAAAAAAAATTTTTTTTCTGTATCGAATTTTCAGCTTTAATATGCAAAAAATAGAATTTTTATTAAAAAATTTATAAATCCGTTGAAAAGAACGAAATGAAAAAAATTCGTCAATTTTTTATGAATAAAAATAGATCGAGCTCGACATCGTAATAACTTAAGAAAAAAAAAAAAAAATTAATTGTAAATTAATAAAATTTCTTGACACAATTATAGTTAATTAAAAAAAAATTCTGTATACTAAAAATTGTGATTTTTGCAAAAGAATTATTCAACCTTTCAAACTACCCTCAGATTCAGTGTACGGTCATTGATGCTGAGATATTGATGATCAGAGACAAAAGGATCCTTTCCCATTGAGAGTTTGATAATTCAGAGCAAAATTGACCTAGAGAGACTAGAAAAAGGCAAATTAAAGTTAACCATACAAGATAGTTGCATTAATATAACTAAAAAAGGTAAATTAATGCCTTTCGTTCTTTTACATAATTCCACGATTTCTGTACAACATATTTTTTTATTAAATGATCAAAAAATAAAACTAAAAGCAAAAAAAAAAAACGTTCAAGAGCTATTAAAAGTGGAAAAATTTATCAAATGGATAGAAAAAATTCACAAAAAAAAAGAGACCCTTAAAATCTGACACTCGAACGATTCGGGATCAAAAATAAAATCTCTGAAATTGTTTTAACGACAAAAAAAATCTGTTATTACAAAAAAGCTTCAAAGAGAAAATTAGGGTAATAAAGAAAAAGTAAAACAAAACATGACAAGTTATTTAATATTGAAATTTATAAATAAACAGAATGATCGGATAAGCCGTGAGTTGGTTTATTTTCAGTAGTATCGACCAATTGATGTTAAGGTCAGGCACGCCCTGAGAGTTAGAGGGTCGTGATAAGGGTCAGATTTGTCCCGGAAAAAATTCTCGCCCTGGCTGGTTAATTAATTAGACAAAAAAAGAAGTGATTAAGTAACCTGAGTAAGTAATCAAGACGCGGATCGGCTGTCTATGGGATTCAATAAGAGTTGAAACGATATAGCTATCTCTATACCTGAGCAAACCAAGTTATAATATGATATATCAAATAATAAAAAACTGTTAGACTCTTTAGAGGTTGATTTTATCTGGCCACTGGTCATACATTGATGAATTGATAGAGCGTGTAAACGTGAGAACCACCTACGTATAAAATCGAGTTGATAACCCGTTTAGGGGTCGGATTTTACAACCCAGAATGTGGCGCCATCCGACGCAAATTCAATGAGACAAGGGTAAAAGTTGCCGGAAGCAGAGGGTGCCCACCAAGAGATGTGTACCACCTGGCAGCGCCAAATAGTCCACAATTATTGATCAAAGAATAGATGCCAGTACGCCAAAAATAATGACCAATTCATTTCTTTATTCATCAAACTTTTTTTTTATTTTTATTTTTAATTAAATTTTTTTTTAACAGAAGAAATGTAAATCATAATAAAATGTTAATGACTTCATTTTTTTTCACTCATTTTAAAGTAATTAACCGAAGAGGAAACGAATTGGGTAGATAAACAAAAAATTAGCTCAGCTACGATAAATTTTTTTCTTCTTTCTACTTTTGTTAGTATGATTGTTCAAGAAAAATACGAATGGAAAAAAAAGTTACTAAGAACAAGTTTCTTCAATTTTAGAGGCTGTTTCTGAAGATACTTTTCTTAAAAAGAAATGCCGGACATGAAAAAGTATTGATTTCATATTTTTTTTAAGACCAAATAAATAAAAAATTGGATTTTCTTTAGCAGAAAATTTTACTTTATTTAATTTAGACAAATAAAATTTGGTACTTTAAAATTAAACTAGAACAATTTATGTGATGGTAACCTATTTAATTTATCTTGAGATCGATGGCTGAAACTATCATTTTTTTGAAAGTATCACTTTAAAAAGAAAAAAAGTATTGAGAAGCATCTTCAACCGCAATAGCTTAGCTCGATGAAGAATTCCCGGAAATTGTCTTGTCAATATTTCCGATCCCGAAGCTGACAAGACTTAACTCGATTACGATGAGCAATGATAGGAATAAGGATTCTTTTTTTTTTTTTTTTTTTTTTTTTTGCTTACAAGGAATGATGAAGCGTTTCTTCGAGGATAGTTTCAACCAAAGACAAAACTAAAATAATAAAAGTAATAATGTGTATAAAAAAAGTGTAATCGACTGGATAGGAGAATCAATTTTCATCGATGATAAAAATCGACTATTTTTAATCAGGTAGCTCTTAAGGAAAATATAAGAGATAAACTTACAGGGAAAATGGCCAGGAGGTTTCAAGCTTCTGTGATGAACATTTTTCATGTTTCCCAGAATGCCGACGCTCATGTCCATGGCAACTGTATCAACAGTAAACAAAAAATAATAAATAAATAAACGAATAAAATAAGTAATAACAAAACTGAATTTTGCAAGTGATGCTTGTTTGTAATTATTGATAAATTTTTTTAATTAATTTTTTAAAACATGCTTTCATGCTAAATAACATTATTTAATTGCGTGAGGAACGCGTAAGGTAATGTCAGTGGTAATCTCCGTAAAAATTCTCAAAATTAAAATTTTAAAAAAGTAATTTAAGCTATGTGTTAGAAAAAACACAACATTTTCTATCCATTATGCTCTATATTGTCAAAAGTTTTGTTCGCATGACATGTCTTCACTTCTATCCAAAGGCTATTAGACACTTTTGACGTTTAATTCGACGGATACTCGTTGGAGCATAGTTTCTCGTCACAGCGTTTTTTTTGTCTTGATTATACTTACTCACGCGTAACTTGAGGACAAAATAAAAAAAGCTAAGTATGGACTTTTTATCATAAAAGTTTTGTTTTTCGAGACCTAAAACGCGTAATTAATCATTTTTAATAACTAAATGTACGTGAAATTATTTACATTATAAGTGGTTAGTGGATTTAGGTAGTAAAGGTGAAAACTCGTTAAGAGTGTCATTATAACCGAGGAAGAGAAGAAAGGAGAATAAATTTTGAATAATTCATAAGCTAAAAGTTTAATTTGCATTGAACCAAAGAAACCGAGTAATATCACCATAAGTTAGACTAGTAACCAAGAATCTTTCGGCAAATGACAATGAATTTATTAACTAATAAATATATATATAACTTCCACGAGGACAAGCACCTTGATGTTACACACGCGACCATAAATTAGAAGAATTGATTTTTACCGTGAGAGCAAGAATGAAACAAATTAACTTAAGAAGAATAAAAAATTTTTTTTTTACTTATAAGTTTTTAATGCTTGATCACAAATTAAAAAAAAGTCGATAAAATGTCAAGCTCGAAAATCTTAGAACTATTTTAGAACAGCACTCTTTTGGATTTCATCAACTGCCATATCTTTTCGACGCATCTTTCAATTTTCGTTTTCTTGTCTTAGTTTTCTAAGCACAATAAGTGTAAGCAAGGAGATTGAAAATTAGTTTACCAGCGAAGAAATTCGGATAGAAGAGGTGATACTACGCAAAATGTTTTTTTTTGTCGCTTTTCAAAATTTTGAGTAGTTTTTGAGTTACTTCATGTTCTAACTGTCCCCTAGACTTCGAAATTCAATTTTGAAAAAACAAAAAAAGGAAAAAATCAGCTTGACAACATCACAATAATTAATCCCAAATCAAACTTAAATTTTTTACTCATTTAAAAAATTCCCATTAATTAAAAAATTGTTATCACAAAATAAAATACAAAATCAACCTCAAATTCTAATATCAACATAATTTTGATATTGCACGGCTCATAATGCGATAGCGTGTAGTAGTGCTCTATTTCCGACAAATCACCATGTGCTTAATTCGCCACATAATACCGTTATTACACTCTACAGAGGATGTAAAATTGATGAAAATAGGGATTTTTCTAAAATACAAGATTTTCTGTTTACTTAATTATTTTTAATAAAAAAAATTGCGATAAAAAAAATTTACATCGATGTCCGTTAGTCTGTACGTATGTTAGTTTTCACGATTTAAGGAAATATACACAACAAATTAAGTTAAATCTTTGTGAATAAGTTTCCATTGATTAATTTTTACTTTTTTTTATTTTTTTATTTGTAACGAAATGCGTGTGTGAGACGTCTATGTTTGGATTTCCAAACTTTATTTCTTTACACTAAAAAAAATTACTTGATTCAAGAGAAATATTCTTGATCCAAAAAAAAAAATTATGTCGCAGAGAATTGATGGTTGTCTTGATTCAATCATTTTTCGCTTATATAGAAACTCGTTTTTTTACTTGAGAGAAAAACACAATTCCCTTCAACGAAGACTTTTCGTTTTTTTAAGATTTTTTTTTTGGTTTCAAACAAATTTTCTTCATTTTAAATACCAAAAAAATTTTTAAAACAATATAAGTTCTTCATTTCAATTAATTCTGAAGTGTATTTAAAATTTTATTTTAAAAGTATTGAAAATAACAGAAATCTGAAAATTTTTGGTATTCAAGTCGATAACATCTTGAATCAATAATTCTACTTATCTTTATTCAAGAGAAAAAAATTCTTGGGTAAAATATAGGTAATCTTATTTGAAAATATTAAAATGCTTCGTTGAATTCTTAAATGAAGAATGTTTTCTCTCTATCTAAGAGGTTTATAGTCTTATATTCTTGATTCAAGAGTGGATTTTCTAAAAATTAATTCCAACTGAATATCCTGCGACAAGAATGAAACTTTGAAGAGAAAAATTTTTTTTAATCAAGAAGTTTACACTATTATTGTAATTAACTTTGAAATCTAATTAGATTATTAACATACACACACAGACATATAGACACCCTCGATTCGAGGCGGTTTTTTTTAAATCTGACCGAAACTACAAATAAGCTAAATTGAAAATTTTAATTTCTTCATGGCATGGAGTTGAATAATTTAATAACCATTAAACAAAAATTTCTTCAAATTTAAACAAAAAATAAAACGTCATCTTTTTCTTCAACTTTCTTTTAGCGAAATATTAGCAAAACATCTGAAAAATTGAAAAATGTGAAAAGTAAAAACGTATAGATATTGTCAAAAACTTAAAGATTGCACAGAACAATTGTTGCACTTAAATATAAGAGATGTCGAAATAAATTTCGAAGCTTGCGCGCATGCCAACAGCCCTTAAGTGCTTCATTGTCTGATCCGGGGTGCTTGACCTTCTCCCATATATTGATACCCACATATATGCAGAGCTATGTATATTAATAGCAAAAATATCGATGAAAGTGAACTACTGTTCGATCAGACTCTCTTGCTTTGATAACTTTTTTTCTCATACATACTCACATCCGTGCAGAAAAGTTTGGCCTCGGCCAACTGGCCCCGAAAACTCATGGCCACTGATAACTCCGTGCTTATATATATAACATTTTCCCCGATTGAAAATTCTCATTCCCGCCGTACCATGCCGTCATTTCCCTGATGTAACGTCGCATAATACCTTTTAACGTTCCGTCAGGTGCATATAATGTATCATGTTGATATTTGCCGGTGGAGTAGTATCAGTAACAGTCTTTAGATAAATCTGACTTTGTATACATATATACACACTCATTAAATTTTATTTTCAGTCTTATCAAGTACCATGCTGTGCCTGTAGACAGTCAGATCAATACGCTTTGTCATTGGGCTCAAAAACAAACGGTACAGAAAATTTTATTTCTACAATTGATTATAATTAGTTTTTTATTTATTCGGGGGTTGAATAAATTTTTCTTCTTCATTTATTCGATAAAATGTTTTATAAAGAGGTATAATTTTTTTCTACGCTCTTTACGATGTTCTTTGTCGACAATAATTGTCGAACAATTAATCTTATAGACTACGTTTTGTATACATATATATGGATTACATGAATGAGTGAACAAATGAATGAGTGACTAGAAAATTTATGATGTGGAGTTAAATTTTTTTCTTTCAAAGTTCATTCATTCAAATAAGATACATTGTCTTTCAAGCTTGATACAATGTAAAAAAACAACTTGATTCACAAAAGGAAACAAATATTATCTTTAAAATTTCAGCTTTGTTTCGAAACATTGAGTTCAAATTATTTTAAAAAAATTCACGAATTGAATCACGAATCTTCAACAGAGGGCATATGATCATTAAATGTTATCTCTACTCGAGAGTTAAATTTTCGGTATAAAGTTCTAAAATAAAAATCGTTTGTTTACTCTCCTTAGAAGCTTATAAGACATCGGATTTTAGTTTAATAAGCTATTAAACCAATTGTTTTTTATAAGGACATGTTCATTGAGCTACATTAGGGTGTGCCAAAATGTAACTTTCTTGATGGACTTCTTAAAATTGGAATTTTGAGTTCCGCTTTTAACAGAAGTTGTGTTTGGGCATTTCCTGACACATTTTTGCTGGAATTTCAAAATTTCAAAATTTGGCAGAACAAAACTCCTGATAAAAAATTCTATAAAAATTAAATAAATCCTTAACGCTTAAAATATGTCAGGTAATGCCCAAACACAACTCCTGTCTAAATAATGATAACAATGGTAATAATGATGCGATCATAATTAATGAAGTACAATAATTATAATGAGAGCAATGATAAAATGAGTTACTCGTATTATTTATATACATGTCTATAATACTAAAATAGCTTTAATTTAATACGGAAAAATTTTTTTTTTCTGAAGCCTTATCTATCTAATTTCTGTGAAGTTGTAAATAGTAGGAAAATGATATGTCATAAAGAAATTTCAACTTCTTACTTGTGTACTTTGGTACACACACATATTTTTTATTATATTATTATCGTTATTATTATCATTTTTTTTTTTTTTTTTCAAATCAAACTTCGAACATTGCTACTATCTTACTATTCTAATTTTCATCAGTTAATGTATGAAATGTGCTATTAATTACTTGTGTTCAAGATAATTAGTAATTATCTATAATTTAGTGTTGTATTAAGAATAGCACAGACAATTATCAATGATAATTGGTCTCATAGAAAACTAAGATCATTAATAATTTAGCAACAAGAACTAGAACCCAGTCATTTCTAGTAATTATGAATCCTACGAATACCTTGATTATTGTTGTAAACTACATAAAACAATTTGAAGCTTTTAATAATTAATTGATAAGGATTATCTCAATAAATTCTAAAATGACCTAGGTTTTATGATACTACACTTCAGTGTTTTTAACAACCTACGAATTAGAAGGACTATTAATTTCACGTTAAAATAAAATTTATGACGTCTAAATGGCAAAATTCCAAAATTTTTAATTTTACAATAATTCAAGTCCGTTTAAAAAATTACTCTATTGATAATCAGTACTAACAGTTTTCAAAGTCAATTTTTTAGAAAACAAATTTGAAGTTTAGTAAGTTTTTAAAAAAATCGATTTATTGAAATTGATCAATTCTAAAATTTTCCGTATAATTTTTGTCATGTAAATAATTCCATATGTATTAGTCGATCCTTTCAATGTAAAAATAGAACTGTTATTTATTACTATTCTCAAAAAAATTATCTTTTGTTGATAGAGTTAAACATTTTTTTAATAGATCGCGCCTTCTTTAGACGTTGAATGTATTGTCAACAGCCGATACAGCATTTTTTTTCTAAATTTTCCTAAGCAGAAAATTTTTGTATTTTTTGCCAATCGCGGGAAATATTCGTTCTCACATACACGCTAAGAACAAGATTACACTGGATATCATCCTAGATTTTACTGAGTGAAAAAAATTCAGAAAGTAGCTAGTATAATCCAGATTATAATGAGTATAATCTGGATTATAATGAGTATAACCCAGATATCACGCAGTATAATCTGGATTACAATAAGTATAATCCAGATATCACACAGTATAATCTGGATTTTTTAGCTACTATCTGAAATTTTTTTTCACCACAGATATCATTGAGTATAATCTGGAATGATATCCAGTGTCATCTTGTTCTTTCCGTGTAGTATTTGAGATTTTTAGTTTGGTAAAAAAATAAAAGAGATGTTTTACTTATGAAAAATTAAAAGAGAAGAATTTACTTATGATAGTAATTAATAAGAAGTTTCATAAACTTAAGGATTGATGTAATTTAATGTGTTAAATAAACGAGATGACACGTTTTCTAGGCATATTATTGTGTGCAGAGTTAATTCAAGATTCAGCATGACATTGTGTGTGAACTATGAGCCGGATTTAATTGGATCCCAGTGATAATGGCAGGCCATAATACATAAGGCACAACCACCAAGCCTAAAGTCCTTGCTGACAAGTGTTCGTAGTTAGCAGTTCAGTACTGGCACAAGTAATAATCGATTTCTGCTTTACTGCATCAATATTTCAAATTTTACTTGGAAGGTAATATATTACTAAGTTAAATATGCCGTCCATTAACACAGGACTGTGGTATTTTTGAGATGATACAGCTACTAGCAGGTATTTTAGATTTCAATTTTTCACAACTTTTAAAATGTCACTCCTATTGTAACATGGCTGACATTTACAAAAGGTATTTATGAAGCATTTTATCGTTTATATACTAGAAAAAATGCCAGAAGAAAAAGAATATTTTTTGATAATCCAACTGATGAAATTCGGGAATGAAAATAATCAAACGGTTTTGATAATGAGCATAAAATAGTAAAAATATACTTCCTATTCGCATTCAAGAAAAAGTTTAAATGCTGGGAAATAAAGAAGAAAGGAAAAAAAAAAAAGACACCTGAAGATCTTCTCTGTCAAGTCTCGACAGCGTCAATGGTTGGGGAACACTCGTTGCGGTTTAATCTCAACTTTGACGTAGTCACTGAGAAACCACCCGACGGAGAGTTAGAAACGAGTCAACACTTTTTTTTTTGTTACAAAGAAATAGATCAAGTACGATTCTTCAGTTAAAACAGATTCTGAAAAAAAATTTTTACATTAAAAGAAAATAGTTCTCCGACTTTCCTTTCCTCATCTTCATTAATCATCCAAAAAAGTATACTTTTTTACTAATTAAACAATATCTAGAATTTTTTGTAATTAACGTTTGTTGAGAAAAGTTGTTTACATGCTTTAAATTCAGTCAAAAACTCAGTAACCGAGAATTGTTTGCTTGTTTGTCGAAATGAAAAATACATAGTTCAAATGTTTTAACTTTTTTATTACACTTATAAAAAAAATTAATTTCATACAGATAAAAAAACGAATTTGGGCCAAGAAAATCATTTTTTAAAAATTCTTTGTTTGAATCAAACAGAAATATTCTTAAAACACGTAAAATTTGTTTAACCCTGGAAAAACTTCTTAGTTCAAAAACTTTTAGGCTTGATTCAAGTTGATCAAATGTCTTAAAACGATCTTCTCAGTTTGAAAAATTTTTCTTTTGAATCACGTTAATTTTTTTTTTATCAATATATACCAAATATGTACACAGAAAATAAAAATTGCCTGATTTGAGAATAATATTCTCTTTGAAATTTCACTCTTGCTTCGAGATATTCAATTCACATGAATTCAAGGAAATGAAACTCTTGGATGAAAAAAAAATTTTTTTCATTTAACAACCCGACAAATTCAATAAAACACTAATATTTTTAAACAAAACCAAGATAGAATATGAAATTGGCTCGAATTCTTATTATTTTCGACATTATCAAAAATGAGTCTCAAATGTGTTCGAAAGGGGTTGAGTAAAATCTTTTTTTTTTTTTTTTTTTTTTTTTTTTTT